>VXAC01003379.1:282424-310313 GCA_013399225.1 Rhipidura dahli
AGAGAAAAACCAAAAAAAAAAAAAAGGTTATAAATCAGGTTAAATTGTTCCGTATTTCTAGCATGAATAATAGACTGTAAATAAATAAACAAAAATGATGTGTGATAAAGCTTTAAAGCTTTACGTGATTCCTCATGTCAAGTAACTACTGATTAATTTGAATAGAAATTAACAGCAAACTGGAAGATAATTGTGTAGCAAGCTCTGTATCCTGGATCCAGAGTGCAGGTGCTGGGCCACATCTGCCCCCGAGGATAGCACAGAGGCCATTATTCTTAACCAGAAAATATCCTGTCCCACTTTTACAGCAGAAGACTCAGGAGGACAGAGAAATGCTATCAATTTGATGGCCATCAGTTCTGTAATCATCCCACAGCCATCTCCCCAGAGATGTACTTAGTATCCGATGCATTTTCAACCAAATAAATATTCCAGACTTCAGTGTTAATACACCATTAAAATGACACCATCATGCTACATGGAATACTATAAATTAGACCCTGAATATTAGAGGCCAGACAGAAATAGCCATTACTCCCTCCCCTGCCCCTTTCTCCATCACTGCCTAACCTCCCAGAGAAAAATATTTGTAAAGGACGCAGAAAAATGGCTTGCTTGTAACAGTGCCTGTGACTTCAAAACAGACACTCTTTCTCTCCTGATTCAGGTTCCTAAATATCAAGAAATGAGCGCTGGGAGGGTCAGTGGGATAACATTTTCAGTTCAGTGAGCTGGGTTTGCTTTATCTTCCCTCCTGCCTCTTTTTCTCCTCCCTCTTCCCTCACATCATCTCTCCCTACCCCTTCCCTTTGGCGCTATTTAAACCAGAGGGCAGGGCATCCAGCTGCTTCCACAGCAGAACAATGTTTGGGCAGAGTCCATGTTGACACAAGTGCATTATATCCTGAAGGGTCAACTGCAGCTTTTTTTTTTTTTTTAACTTTTTTTTAACCAACTGTGTAGGATTAACCTTCTGCTTTTGCACAGATGCCATTAGTTCAAAATTTATGAGCAAATCTAATTGTCACCTCCTACCATTGTACTGTCCTGCCAGTTTAAGGGCAGCATTATTTTCCCATTGAAACTATTAGAAACCCTCCCCTTCCTTAACATTTAATAAAAGGTGCATGTAGGTCTGGTTGGGCAACCAGGACTCCATTCTTCCATCTTGGACTTTTCTGAGCAAGGATTATTAGGAAGGATCTTACTGCTCTCTACAACTACCTGAAAGGAGGTTGTAGTCAGATGGGACTCAGTCTGCTCTCCCAAGTAACAAGCCATTGTACAAGAAGAAATTGGCCTCAAGATGCACCAGGGAAGGTTTAGGTTGGATATTAGGAAAAATTTGTTCACCAAAATGGTGGTCAGGCATTTTAACAGGCTGTCCAGGGAAGTGATAGAATCACCATCCCTGGAGTTGTTAAAAAAGATGCGTGGATGTGGCACTTGAGGATATGGTTCAGTGTTAAACAAGGTAGTGTTAGACTGGTGGTTGGACTTAATGATCACAGAGGTCTTTTGCAGCCTCAGTGATTCCGTGATTCTCTCACCTGAAGGTCAAACACAAACCCACAGTACAGCAGCCCAAACACTGGCTAACTTGGTACCTCCATGTCTGCCCCTCTGTGCCAGAGAGCTGTCCAGGGGCTTGGCCTGCTGCACGTTACCCCTCTCCTCAGCATATCTGTGCTTCTCAGCCCCAGAGTCCTTTAGGAATGGTCACCCTGACATGGCAGGGCCCATGGGCACAGCCCATGGTTACAGTGCGCAGCCAGTCTGAGAAGTGCCTTGGTAAATGCCCCATCCTGCAGTTCTGAAGGGGCAAAACAGCTCCAGCCACCCAGAGGCAACAGCCCAGCCAAAACACTCTGGCTGCTGTTTCTGGGAAACACAATAGTTACTCACCTTTTCAGAAAACATCCCACTGGCACAAAATTCTCTTAAAGTGAAGTTCAGCCAGTGGAGTTGCTTGCAGAGAGGTGTATCTGAGACAATTCTATCTATTACCCGAGGATGTAGCTTTACTAGTAAAGTTCCTCACAGATTTGAGGCTGACATTCTCAGAATAAGCAGCCTGTGATTCCTCTAGATGTTCTAGGCATATTTTCTGCATTCTGTAAGTTTTTTTTTCTGGTGGCAACATACTCCACAGTCTGTGAAAAACTGACTATCTGATGGTGCTTGACTTTTCTTTCTTTAATGGGATCTCTACTAAAATCAGCACAAAAAAACACATTCCCCCCCCCCCCCCCGCCCCCCTTCTAAATATTGCACATTAATAGTTCAGAGTACAGATACATTTTAGGTTAAAAACAATCAAGCAAATCAAAGATTTTTTGTTGGTTTTTTTTTTTAAGAAACTTCCACCAAGTCTTTGTGTGTTCACTATTCCAAAACACAATGCTATGGTATCTCAGAGTTTCTGAAGTGGCAGTGTAGGCACTGTACTCTTATGTTTCATTGAGTGCTTGTTCAAAACAGCTGTATGTTCTATATAAAACATGTTTACATAGTAAATGTACTTCCTGTAGACACAAAGAAATGTTAATGAATAACCATTCCTGCATTTCAAATTTTGCAGGGCTGTGGGAAGGATCAGTGCATGACAAAATAGTTAATGTTCACCCACTTTCTGGCACATGAAATCTGTTACTACAACTAATCCCTTACAGAGAAAAGAAAACATGGAAAACAAACTGGTGCTGGCTGGTTCTACTATGCTTTTTTTTTTTTTTTTGAGAAACTGTGAGATGCATATACATGGGAGAGGAACAGAGGAGGTATTCAGTGGAGAATGCCAGAAGGCATGGACTCCTTTTGGTAGGCAAGGCTGTTGGCTTTAATTGTATATATTGTCTTGGATTCTCACCTTCAGAAAAAATGCCAGTTTGATCTCACACAGTATTCACTACCCATATTTACATCCTATTGCCTGAGGCTCAGGGTGGACAAACAACAGGCATTTTCCTTTCAATTTCTATCTGAAAAAGTATATGGCTTAAAAAACTTCTTAAATAAGAGCTCTCCATTGATCCTTGAAAAATTTTAAAAAGCAAATATTGGGTGATCTAACTTATAGTGCTGCCCCAAAAAAGTCTCAAAAAGAAAACTTATATCTACTCCAGGTGAAGTTCTTCCTGAAACACAAAGATATTAAAGAACCTAGAATTTGGTTTGTAGCTCTTAAGTCCCACACATGATCCTCACTTCCCTGCAATGTAAGCCACTAAATTAATTAGGTTTTGCTACACAGCAATTTTATCTGAACTGCATGGCTCTTTCTTCCAGTCCCCTGAAAATACACAAGCCTGAAAAAGATGTACAGATAGAAACAAACCCCCTTTAAAGGAAACTGGAGACAGAACTGGGAAGATCCTTACCAGAGTAAAGGATATGCCCCAAAGAAGATGGAACAGGACTAGTTTACATCAGCCAGGAATCTGCTCTGCATCTGCAGACCAATTTATGAAAAAAAGGTGATACACCACACATGGACCAGATGCACTCATGTAGTGTAAGGCAAAAACAAGCACTGCTGGGAGTGTTCCAACATTTCTACACAAGACTTCACAGCGTACAAAAATCACTCCATGTGAATGAAAATCTTTTCTAACTGCAGCCCCTCTGCATGGTTTGAAATTGCTACTGTGGACAAGGTTTTCAAAGGCCACCCAACAAGCAATGCTCAACGAGCTCTTCTTCACTGGGTAGCATATGAATAGCACATTTCAGTTTCAACAGACTGAAAAATCATTACCATACCAATAAGGCTGAGACCTTAGCGTAATTTTCTCAATAAACATATTTCTTGACAATTATTATTTTTGTTCCAAAGATATATATTGCTTTTGAGATTTTTTTTTTCTGTTGTTGCTGTCAAATTGCTTATGGCAATTAATAGATGACAATCTGAATTTTTTTCTTTTAGGAATATCAATACTCATGTTTTGTGAAAAACAGTAATTTGTTAAAATAAACTATTTATTAAATTCAAAGAACTCATTCTCTTAAACTATGTAAGAAGAGGGGCAGCTGACAGACTTCTGACAAATTCCAAAAGTCCTGAGCAAGTAGTGTGGAAAATGTGATGAACCTCTACTTAACTACTAAGATGTTTGCAAAAAGTTTTTTTGGACACATTCAATTTCTCCAAAAGTGATCTGAAACAAATGAGAAAACAAGTGTCAACAGAAGACACAATTAGAGACACTTATAAATAAAACTGATGAAATCAGAAGCAAACTTGATTTTTTTTATACGCATCCTAAGAAAAGAGATAAGAAAGTGAATGTCAGCATGGAGTGCTCTTTTGAATTACCAAACACTGCCACCATGTGTTCACTTCAAAGGCCATCAGACTGCCTGAAAACCGCTAGATGGAATGTATTAAAAGATAGAGTAAATCAAATTTGTTGCTCTATCTCTTACGTAAACGTTTCTGTATAATGCAATAGTGATGACAGCCACAAAAAGGTTTTAATTACTTTTAGTCACTGGTATCATGTTTGAATAAGAACACATGGTTTTGTTTCTGACCCCGCCTATCGCCACTGAGGAGAGCACAAACTAGAGAATGACAGAGAACATAAAGGACAAGCTTTGTTTCTACAAACAGATGCCTACCATAAAATATATTTCATTGTAATTGTGCAGTGCCCACCTCAGTGAACTTTTAGTTGAACCTGATGCTCCCTAGAAGATACCAAAAATCACAAACATTGAAATGGCTTGAAGTTATATCAGAAGAGGCTTAGGCTGGATATTGGAAAAATGTTCTCCATCCATAGGAACAGGCTCCCCAGGGCAGTGGTCACAGCACCAGCCTGACAGAGTTCCAGAAGCATTTGGACAATGCTCTCGGGATCGTGATGTGACCCTTGGGGATGGTTCTGTGCAAGGCCTAGAGTTGGACTCAATAAGCCTTGTGGGTCCCTCCCAACTTGGCATTGGAATTACAGTCTGTGATAAATTGACTAATTGAACTTGGAATAACTGACTTAAGAATCATCATTCCCTCATTAGCATTATCCAGGTAAACAAAATAATTCAACACTTATCCTCACGGGGGGTGCAAATTCCACATCTGTGTCTATAGATTCACTGAGTGAATACCTCAAGGAAAACACAGACCTCAGGAAGCAAGGCCAACAATTAAATCAGATCCAAGTAACACTAGGATGAAATACCACACTTGGAAGAAAATATTCTTTGGAATAATTCTAGATATATCTAGATACATTGTTATTCCAAGCTTCTTTTGCTCTCAGGAATGCTGAATGTTCATAGTTTAGACCCTTTCTAATATCTTAAAACTGATTCAAAAGAGACGGCAAAGATGAGTAACTTAAGTGGAAATGCAAGTAACTGATAAAAGGACAAACCCAATGACCTCTACCACATCCCTTGCCATTTGTTCTTCAATGTGCACTGCAGGATACACAGTTATTCTACAGCTCTATTCCACAAGTCTTTTAACAGCAGGAAAAATCTGTAAGCCCTGCATGCAAATGACATGCAGGGCTGTCATAAGCCATAAGCCCTGCACCCATAAGCCCTTCTGGCAAATGACAGCATTAAGTCAGAATAAATAACTGGATTGTCCCAGCCTGTTCCAGATTTGTTTAACAATAGATGGTAGCAGTGTTCCCATCAGAGAGCTGCAGAGGTAGGAAAACAAACTGAAAAAGCATCTTTGACAGAATTGCCAGAAATCCTTCATGCTTCTTACAGCAAACTTATACCAGCAAAACACATCTGTGGCACTAATTAGGAAAGAAGAAACTGTCAATGTGCTCCATCTTAGGTAAAAGCAAATGAAGTAAACAGAATGCAAGATCATTTTACCAAGGTTTAAATATAGCAAAAAAAGGAGAACTTACGTTGTTGAAAATACACTTCTGTGGTCTATAAGGTGCTTTTTAGTACATGAATGCACTTTCAAAAGGAGAAAGTGTGTCAGCCGTTTATGTGCTTTCAAAACATTAAGTACTTTCAAAACATGTTAATTTCTTGATCTCTTTCTTAGAATGAATACATAAAAAATTTTGCCTTAGAATACTTATCACCATCAAAGCAAGTGTCATCATAAATGTCACTACCAAGACACACTTAACAAACTTAATACATCAGAGCAAAGTCAATGAGTACAAAATAAGCCTCCAAAAATATAATTAGGATTTGCTGACTCAGGTTTTAAAAAAAGCTCAAATTTTAGACTGTGGCTCATACACTACATTGATTAATTATTCTCTAGTTCTACAATTAATCTATTTTATCTAGTTCAAACTTCTTCACATAATTTAGTTTCACAGTGACAAAAGAACCCTTGGAAAGTGACGAAGCTAAATTTCAAACACACACGATATATTTCAAGAGTAGCATAAAGGAAGCAATGTGACCTTAGTTTATATCCATCCCCCACACTGAAAAAAACAAACTAGTAATTCTCTAGCTGGGCTTTCCAGTCAAGAAACATTGCAAAGAAGCTTATTAAAATGTAACTTGAATCTTTAATCCTTTGTAGAGCCAAACATTCTCCAGATACTACCCTCTGGTTTTACTCTCCATAGGAGAAAGCAAATGGAGAGACACTGGTGGTCTTGTGTGGATCTGTTCTTGAACCTATGCATTCCTTTGAAGTTCTTCTCTTTGGTGATGAAAAAGGGGGAGAATTTATTTTGAAGAAATAAAGTATTCAAATTAACATTGTGTGCAGCAAGAGGATAGCTTTCTAAACCTCAGTGAATACATGTGTCTGTGAGCATGTGCATGTGTGTGTTCATATTCATTCTGCATGAAATTAACTAACTAAATATGTATTGGAATGAGCAGATGAAATTAAACAAAACAAATACATACTGTGCAGAGGTTATTCCATCCTGTCGCCTTTAAATCCTCATATATAAACAACTGGTTACTGTGTTACCAGCTTTGCCTCAGAGTTCACAGCAAGATCAGACTGTTTTCGACTAAAAACAACCACAGATGCCAGTAAGCACTATTTTAGGCTGAAAGTTCATAATTTCTTAACCTGTTGAACACAATCTCTGACAGAATATCTGTATTCCAAAGTAAATTACTTTTTGGATTTAAAAATTTCCAGAGCTTTTATTCACACTTTTTTTCTTAGGTATTTTTCAGTACAGTAGGAAATTAAAAAAATATTAAAAAATCAATATACAAACCACAAAATATATTTACAGCAGAACTTGTATCATCCTGATTTAGTTCACAGTAAATCTTTTTCAGTGGTTTGACAAACAACCCATTCTCTGGAAGCTTGATCATTCATCTCCAGTATCAACAGCTACCTTCTGATAAAAAGACTAAATTTTTCATCTAAAATTTGACAATGACTGATGAAGTCTGTCTTTGAATTAGATTGATCAAATATGAGGTCTCCATAACTATTTTGAAACAACAATGTCCAGACTATCACAAGCTCATGTAGTTCACCTAGCTAGATGCATTAACATTAGCTTTCTGTCACTGATTTTCCTTATTTTTATCAAAATCTTGTTTGTAAGTTCCATGCTTTCATCCCACTTGTTTTTCTCAGTGCTTGTGTAGGTCACCAAGTTCTCAGTGTACTGCAGGACTGACTTCAAAAACCTACAAGAAATAACATTAAAGAAAAACTCTTAAGGATTTAAAAATAAAAATTTTTTAAAAAGAGAAGAATATCGCAATGCCTGATCAAAGCTGCAACCATCTTCAAGTTTCCAAATCTCCCTCAGGATGATTGGATGACCAATCCATTAAGGTTTGCTCTGCTTTTGGAGAACAGCCACTCCCTCCCTCTCACAGTAAGATGCCATGATTTTCAGAACTGCAATCAGCACCACCATAGAAAGAATACAGTGACCAAATGTGCGACAGAATTTTCCCCAAATGGCTTCCTTTGCTTTCTTGGTCAAATGTTTCACAATGTGTGTGATATCCAACCAGCTGTTAATTAACACACAAAGAGTAAAGCAAGCAACATATTAAATGCAGCTTTTATGTATTAATACTCCCTCTCCACACTTCAACAAAGTTATTTTAACTCGAGTGAACATTGTCCAAGGTAAAATTATGACTATAATGACAAAAAATCTCTACAGTAAAGATTAAAAAGGAATTCTGAGACAACTCCTATTTTCATAAAGTAAGTTTATATACTCACTTTAGGTAGTGCTGATACTCAAAAGGATTCTTCTTACAAACTGAATGAACACTGACTAGTTCCAGAGTAATCAATAGTAAGATGAGCCGCAACACTGGAGATAAAAATTTAATGCTAGAAATAAAAAATAAAAAAAAACAATCAGAAAAACAAACTTAAACAAACTAAAACCAAATTAAAAAGAAATCATTAATATTAAAAAAAAAATTCTTCAGACTTCTGCACCCAACCCAAATTGCTCAATATTGCAAAGTCAGGGGAAAAAAAGACTACAGAATGTCCTTCAGCAAAAAGCAGTGGAAATCACAGAAAAACAAAGACTGTAAACTGAAAAAGAGGGGGGGAAGGAAGGCAAAGATCTAAGATTCCAAAGAAAAACTCGCAAGCACCCATTAATCCATAGATAATAAACTACAGTTCAACTGAATCACAGATGTGTATCATCAGCTGTCAGTTAAAGCTATGTTCCTTAAATAACATGGCTAGCATTTTTAGGAACATAACCTGGCCAATAACACAATACTTAATAAAACTCTGGAAAGCCTTTAAGATTGGGAAAACAATTAATATAATATTAAACTATATCTCTTCTTTCTAAAAAGAGGCCAAATCAGGTGTAATAATAAAAAGCAGCAAACTGCAGTAGAATAAATCTTCAAATCAGTTAAACCTATTGTAATCAGATAAAACATGAATGGCATTTATATACCCAAATAGGAAAAGCGAGAAACTAAAAACATACAATCTAACATTCAAGTAATACTTAATCTGAAAGTTTGTAATTTACAGTGACATAATCCAACAACGCCCATCAAATTATTCTCCGAATTGAGATTTTCTTTTTATTTCAATATTGCTGCTTAATAGAAATCTGGTTGACGCTTGACTCTGAAATGGTTAAGAAGAACACGCCAACACTGTTGACTTTAAGCTCCCAAGAAAATCCACTGAAAGGCAGCAACAGCAGCGTGTAGCCATTCTCTCATAAAGCCAAGCGCCCAGTAAAGCAAAACCAGCAGCCAACCTGCTCAGCATCCGGAGGTAGTTGTGCCTCTGGCGAGAACGCAGCGTCTTGTTCAGCCACTGCGCGTATCTCAGCCCAGCGCCGGCAATAACCTGTTGGGACACTTGATGGCACTGCGCGCTTATTTTGCGGAGTACCGCCACTACTTCCAGGACAGGTCGTGGGGAATACAGCGTGCAAATACGAGCATCACAAAGTTCCATCAGCAGCCTCCAAAACAGGAAGGGATTTTCAATGTCAATCTTTTGCTAGCTGGATTTAACATAAGGATGCATTTCATATTAAGTGTGGTGTGACTCACAATGTTTTAATTCAGAAAACCTGGAAACAAACTCGCCTTACCTCATGACTGAAAAAAAGCAAGGATCTGTGCAGTAGGGCTAGTGATTGTGTTTTCTATCACTTTACTGAATATAAATACAAAACTGATTATGATGAATATGTTTCCCATTTCAGATCAAAGAAACACAACCACAATAAACAAAACTGCCTGGCTGAAATGATACACTGAACACATCAAATCACAGCCGGGCTGCGGTTGAAGCCTCCCACCATAGCTCAACTCACAATGAATTAACATCCACCATAATAAAACTCACTGAAACAAATGCTATTAATTAGTACTCCCATTAGTGTGTGGTCTTTCTTCTGGGCACAACAATAAGCAGACTTAACATTGCGTAAAATGCAGGTGGTGAGGCCATTTTTTTAATCAACACCACACCAGATCATGCTTTGCTAAAGCACACAAATATCTTCCTGCTGTCATATCTGCTACACTAATGTGTCACAGATCACTTCAAGCACTCTATTCTTATACAAGTGTTTCTTAATCTCCCTCATGCCCAGTTTACCTCTTAGACAGCAAAACATTAATGACTTGAAGTGATAAAGGCAGAAAAAGGTTTAACACTTCAATAATTAGGCTTCTTTCTCACAAACGATAAATTTGCAGATTGGCAGATAGGAAGGAGAAGATCCACATGTTACGTAAAGCAACAGGTAAAATCCTCTTTGCTCTATGCTGCCCAACCCTAATGGGTTTGATTAGGAGTGTTTTATTCCAACATATTCATTCAGTCATGGGACTCTTAAGGCTGCTCTAAGAGTGGCAATTAAAAGTCAAATTATTTTGATCATTATTCCAAGTCAGACATAATTGGAACTAACATACTTCCAAGTCTGACACCAAGTATAACCAGACATTTTCTGAATCTTGATATTAATGCATGAAAACCAGCATAGAATTACATAGTGGTGTATTGCCATTTTGAATGCCACACACAGCTATGATACCAAGCACATTAAAATGAGTTTCTGATGCAGTTTTAGCACAAACCAGACTAAAACCAACCTAATCTAGCTAGTACACAAATATTTAAAATGTTTTGCTTTCGTGGTCTGAAAAAAAAAAAGTTATTTTTTCAGTCTAATTTCGAAGTAAAATCTCTACTGCAATTCCAAAATCTACAATGTCTCATCCTCATTTTGAAGATGATGTTCAGCTGCAATGCTAAAATTTTCAAATTAAATCAGCAGCAACACTAGAAAAGTGCTTACAACATTTCAAGCATTTCTCTGCAAACAGGGAAGTGATAACTTAGCTTTGAGAATTCTCACACTGGGCTCACGCAGAAGCTGACAGTGGAAACTAGGAGGGCATCAAACTCACCTCTCTGTTAGGACACTATTGATTAGATCATCTGAACTGCAGCAATTCTGGGGCATATAATCCTGCAATTCAGATATAACTTCAGATATCATCAAAATTAAAGTATTAGCTTCAGCATTTCCTTCCAACCTTAAAAAAGAAAAGAAAAAAAAAATTGATATTATAAAACTGTAGTACACATTTATTTCTTAAATGGCATAGATGCAGATGTTTTTGGATAGCAGTGTATTCAGTGTCCACTCTTACTCCCTAATATTATTTCTTTTCCCTCTACCTTATAAGCATGATTTTCTTTCTCCAACTAAAACAACTTTTTCTCAGGGTCAGCAATTTTCAAAACCCCTCAATCCTCTATTAATTCATAAAAATCCTGCAGTATACTGAATATATAATAGATGCCTTAAAATTTCTTCTCTCAACTCAAAACAAGTACAATTTCCTCCAGTGATATTATTAATGACTTCATCCTTTTCAAATAACAACAGAATGTTACATTCTTTTTCTAAGTAATATCTCATATAAAGTTTCCCACTGGTTACCAAGTCCTTTACAGAACAAGGAATTATTTGCTGTTTTATAGCTGGTGGTCTTATACAGCACATACATACCCTTTAATCATTTGTACTTGTTCCTCAGGCACTGTTGGCAATTCAGGCCATAAGTGGATGCTCTTCATACATTCCAGCACCTCAGAAACATTTAAGGAAAAATGTTTTGTAAGGTATAGACTTTGGCAAGCTTTTCTTAGTGGCCCATTTAGAAAAAAAACTGCAACAGGTAGTAAGTTGTTTGTTCACTAGTCATAATTGTGTAAGCCAACTTCATTTGTTAAGGTTTAGGTTAGGGCAAAAAGTCTTGATGAACACTTCCATGCTAAAACGTTATCTGAATGAACTAATTTAGTATTCTATGTTTTTTTAATATAAAATTTAATTAACAAACATAACTTTTGTAACCCACTTTTTGAATGCTGTTGAAAAGTAAAAGAAATAAGTAAGTCTACTGCAATCTCAAATCAATAAAAGGAACATCCTCAGGCAGTTCCTTAAACTGATTGGCAGAGAACTACCACAACAATGGAAAACAGATTTTGCTCCCATGACAGAATCTTCAGCAGCTAGCCTTCATACAGTAAAAAACTTAGTAACAGCCTAATCCAAGATTCCTGGAGACAGGACATAGCAGTGTTCCTGACATTAAAAAAAAAGCATAAAGAGACTAAGAAAACTACAGAACAGCAAACACTCAGGTAAGAATAAAGCTATTTAGTGATCTAGAACACAAATGCAGTACCAATTGCATTAGCAGGAGTGTGCATAATTATATCTCATTTTAGCAACTGTTATTTCCTTTAAGTTTTGAAAATTAAACAAACAAAAAAAGTAAGGTTTTAACTTTTTTGGGGGGACAATCAAAGCATGGAGGAAAGAATTAGACTAATTTTCAGGAGTCACAATTTTAAGGACCACAATGCTTTCAGAGGTGGAAGTACCTACCTGTTTCTTGAGTCGGGCAATTGGATGAAATCGAGATCGGTAGCAACTTGCACAGCTCATCACTGGTTTTATGACCATGTGTCCCTGATTTACAAAATCACAGACAATACAAAACAGTTCCTCTAAGCTGTCCTAATCATGTGCAGACCTAGACTTATCCCTCATTTTATGCAAGCCACCTATAGCACTGATGTCAATAAACTTTTCCAAATGTCTAAGGACTGAAAGAAATATTCAGCACGGTGAGTGGTTAAATCTTAATTTCACATATTTTAACTCTGAAACCTGACAGCAGCTCACAGAAAAGCAACTAAGTATTCTCTTAATGCAGCAGCAAACAATACATCTTGAAAAACTAAAAGAGAGCTGAAAACTAATAAATGGAAGATTTATTTCACAGGTTGCTGTGTGATATTGAAAGAAGTAATACCAAATATGAACAAGAAACCGGGGAAAGCAAACACAATAATTGCTAATGCTGAGAAACATAGTGCTAGGCAAAAAGTGTTTACAAATTCATAGTGTAAATATGGATACAAATAACACTTCCATTAGCATGGCACTGTTATTTACAGCAGCTCAGGAAAAGAAAATCTCAATAACTACACACTACATACCTCAGTGGATGAGCTGCAGATGTTCTATGTACCTTTTAGATAATTCTGCAGATAAACCGGCTAGTTAATCAACACAGTTTGACAAAATTAAGTGGAATCATCATAATTTATGGATCAACCTTGTGAATAAGAACTGGTTAAGACAACAAATTAAGGTACAGTAAGAAAGGGTAACATTTTGGAAAACTTTCTGTACTTATTTCACTACAAAACTAGGTAAAATATACTTTCACAATCTTTTACTTGGAGGTGTATTTCATTTGCACAAAAAGCAGTTGTCATAAAGATTCAGTCACAAAACTCTCTAAGATCGTATATTTGATATCCAAAATAACTGAAAAAAAACCCTCCTGAGAGCAAAATATTGGTCCCTACCTTAAGAGAAAACATATCCTCATCTGAGAATCTGCAGAGAATAGTAATTGCAAATCCAACTATCTGGTTAGCTACTTCTCTGGGAAATGTTTCTAGATTGATCTCTCCGTGGCTTAAACGATCTCTGATACGTGGGCCTTCCTGGTGGTTCAAGAAATCCCAAAGGAAGTCCTGTGGAAACATATACCAACTATACAGAATTCTATTCTATGTATATTCACATAGAATTGAATATATTCAGTATACAGAATACCTCTGAAAGACAAGTATGTGATCACGTCTATAGGACAGGGGTGTTCAGATATTCAGAAAGAACTCGTATCATACATTCTGTACTGTGACAGCTAACAAGAGATTTCCTTCAGCTTTGTGTCCCAGGCCCTTCACAGCCCCACTGCCTCTGGCAACAGGACAGTAACCTCAGATCTCCCCTACATCTCAGAAGACCTCTAAACTCAACACCCCTAGTTTTCCTGTTCACAATCTGTTTCGGTAGTGACATGCAGAATGTGTTCTGGTTGGTTTGAGCCACTTTTTTGTTCTATCTGCCCAGATAGTGCAAGATGTGTCCCAGAAGCTATCAGAAATATGATTGCAATTTCCCTGTGTGAGGCATCAGTTCTTCCCCTGCTCCATTCAGCTGAACTTCAGAAGTTTAAAGACAAATATCCCTGACACACTCATACTTCAGAAAGAAACATAATGCTATATCCTAATGCAATACAGCTTGCCAGCTATGACTTTGGATCCTTCATAATAAAAAAGGCTAACAAACTTCAGGTTCTAAGCTGCTGGACATAAGCTATATGAAATAAATGAATATTAGGTTTTTCAAAAAGATTACTACTAAGTGAAACAAACATACAAAAAGCAACAACAAAGCCCCAGAAAATTTTCAAAACACTTGCCATGGCAGGCTCCTCAAGAACTACAGGTAGCTGGTTGACTTCTTCATTATCCAAATGCTTTGCTAGCATCTAAAAAAAAAAGTAATGTGAACAGAGATTTACTAAATTATTGAAGACCATATTATCAAAGAAGGAACACCAACTAAAGTAGTTTTCCTAATCTGATGTAATTACTTCTGCCACTCTAGAATCAAGATGCTTACTATTACTGACAAACAACTTGAGATAATCCATTCAACTTGTAAAACGGAGGACTTATGCTTGCAATATTTATTTGTATTTATTTGGAATAACTGAATCTAGGAAAAATGGCAGAACGTTTGTTTCTGTGGAGTGAAGAACATAACGATAAAAAATCTTTGAAGAAAATAGTCTGTTAATTACAATTTGTATTAATTTTGAGATTTTCTGGAGCATTTAAAATTTAAAGTGTTTACTGTCCATCATTTTTTATTAGGGAAAAAAATAGAAATAATGTTATATTCAACAAAAGAAAGTGCATTCATAACTCTAATAATGGGGAACATTAATGGCTTAAATTCTGACACTGATATATCTTTAAAAAAAAAATCACAATACCTCATCAAAAGTGGTGTAGAGAGCAGAAGACTAGAAAAAACACAAATAACGTTATTTGATTTTCAAAAAAAATCAATTAACTAGACATATAAATCAAACTTTAATGTATGCATTTGCACGAGATAGCAGAGGTGCATGAATAGCAAAAAAGTCCCCTTATGAATGAAAATGGGTCTTTGGGATTTTGTGCTGAGTTTTTAAAACAAATATATCACGGCCTGCTTTTCACCCTAACCTACTGTTTCTGAACACTAATCTTCCACTAGTTTTGCAGTCCTTTTCAGTGTCATACATTTAAAAAAAATTAAAGGCATTCATGAACCTCAGCTGGAGATTTGTGATGTTCCACAATTGATTGAAAGATTGTGGGGTACCTCGGTAACCGGTTATAGACACTGTGCTTCTAGAGTAACTATTTTGCAAATATTGTAAGTACTAAATCATAATTGACTTCAGGCAGAAGTTTACCTCTGCTGTTAGCAATCGATTCGGACATTTATTAGTTGTAGTGAAGAGCAATCTAAGTCCAACTTCCAGCTGAGGAAGCAAGAGAATCACACTGTCAGCATACCTGAAAAAGTAACAGAGACATCCAAAGGATTTTTTTTCTTCCTTATAAATATAAACCATTTCAGTGTTACAGTCTCAGGCCAAACAACCCTGACAAATTCCCTTTGTAATGCACTTTGTAAACAAACAATAAATGACTACCTGTGCCAAACAGAAACTGACCAGTGAATTCAAGCTCAGAGACTAGAATAACCCACAAAAAGATGGAGCATGGGAGAGGAAAACAATACACTTATTTAAAAATTAAAAATATGTGTGATTTAACATAGGGAGATTCATTTCCACTTGTTTTGTAAACCTTTCATTTTTTCCTATATCTACAACAGCTCTTTTTAGGCTTCAAAATATAGTTTATAACCTTAGTTGACACAAAACAGAGCCATAACTGAACAAACTTTCCAAGAGATTGCCATAAAAAAACATAACTATATGCCGTTAAGTAATTAAGTAAGAAGGCTTGGAATCTGCAAATGATGATATAAAAATGCAAAATATATTCTTTATAGATTCTATTAAAAAATAGTATTAAAAATTCTTACTTGCTTTGCTTGAAAGCTGTTAAAGCAGCGATCCAAAATGGTACCATTATTTTTAATACAAAACTGGACTGTTTTACAAGTTCTTCAGCTATGGACAGTATTTCATTATTAAGATCTGCAAGTTAAAAAACCAACATTGAAAAATTACATATAACCTACAATTTACTAATGAATTTTAATTGTTTCACTGAAAATATAATATTATTTCAACATTTGTAAAGGGAGATTATAAAGTTATCCAATTTATTTTAACTATGCAAGTACAACAGTAGCCATATTTAAGATCAGAATTTAAATACGTAAGATTGCATTTGTGGTGATAATATAAAATTACAGAGTAAAACCAGTTTAAAATGTCATGTTTGCTTTTTAGTGAAAGACTACATAGCAACTGGACCCAGCTTCCTTTGAGTTGTTCTCTACCTACTTCAAATACTTTAAATAAGTATAATATAAATGAATAATTTCTCTCCAGCCAGAATCAGTTCAGTAGTATGAATATTTGAACATGAGCACATTGTTCCTATTTTATCAATTTTCTGTGTTGAAAATATAGCATAATAAATTAACACTTCATTCTTCAATGCTAGCATGTAATGAAAGCCATACTTATAAATTCACATTATAAATGTCTTATCCAAGAGAAAGCTCAAAATGGTAAGTGTAACTTGATTGCAGTAGGTGATTTTTCAAAGCCAATTAACAGCTATAGCATTTATACTACATAATTATTGGAATGCTACCAGCTTGATTTGGTTCCCAAAAGCCCTCTCTCAATTTCTTAGACAGATGTTCCACTAATTATGTAGCACAAATTGACCATGATCACCACTGACACCAAGATTCCCTATACAGTCTTATTGCCTTAAAATAGTAGGAACAAACCAAATAGGGTCTGTGCACAGGGAGAATGTTTTAATCTGACACATCAAATCCTTCAGTGGATGGAGCATGAATGTACTGAAGATGGGTCACCATCTTCTACTGTGTTTCAACACTACCTTCCCTGTGAGACTCAGGGCACCCTTGCAGCTGGAACCCACTGATTCTGAAAAAAAGTTAGATTTCATAAAGGTAAACTAGATAACTGTTACATGAAATTAACTCTCATAATCAAAATAATGTAACATGTAGTTGAAGCCTTTTAGAAGCAGCTGTATTTCATGTTTCAGTGAGTTATAATTATTTTAGAATGCAGTAGTTTTTTACTCAATAGTCAGTGAACTGCCTACATATTAAGAAGTTGCCCTACAAGCATGATTGGTCCATCTAATGACAGAGTATACAGGTATCTTAGTTAAGATTTAATCTTGGAACTCTGGAAAGTACATTATTTTCAACCGCACTTTTGGACAAGGAAACAATAGCAAATACAATAATAAAATAAAAAGGATAAAGAAATAAAAGGATAATAAAAATTTTGCTAATGGTTAAATACTTGCCTGGAAATGTATCAAGCTCCTCTAAGCTAGTGAAGATCACATAAGGTCGATGTACTAAAACACATTTAGTTTGCAGAAGATAAGTCTGTAACAACTGACCCAATCCTGCAGTTAAAAAAAGCAGCATAGCACAGTATCTAGGGAGAATACCAAAATATATTAGAAAGCTTATACAAAGAAATCTTTTGCAAAGAATCAACATTTGTGAGGTGGGGACACAAAGGGATTTTTCTGCTCTTTTAAAAGACACCCAGAACCTACACTCCCCATCTAAGTAGGGGCATTTAATAATTAATTGCATTCATAAGCATGAAAAAAATAAAAGTCGAATTAGAAAAAAAGCATCATGGTATTCTATATTGGCTGCTATTGCTCCTCCTTCTACCCCAGTCCTCTGTCCTTTGTTCCAAGTTATTCTTCATTACCCTGACTTCAAAAAAAAAAAGTTAAGCTTTCTTGGTTTCCCTAATAGTACAAAAAACACTGGACCTAATACTGGCCATCTTCATGATGGCTGAAGTATTCTATGGAAATCCATTTCCAAAAGAAGCACCAGCAGCAGGGGAAATTTTTTTTTTCCTATAAGAGAAGTTTTACTAGCCACTTTTCAAGAACTCACAAGTCTGACTGGTAAGAAAAGGAGGAGTTTTTTCCTGGTAACTTACTTGGCAGGAATTTCTTGTGGTGATGCAAACCCGTGCCACAAAACATTACGAAGGTTCAGACCATGTGGAGATCCAATGAATACCCTCAGTACATTCATCTAATTAACAAACAAAGTGATTAATGCATGAAAAAAACTAATATTTTTTGCCTTTCTTACCCTTATTATTTTTATTACCTTTTCCTGGCAGAAAACTTCAGAAATTATTGAGAAACTACAGTGTCTACTGTCAGAATGACAGATGCTCATCACAGTAACAGAAACTCATTATGTGCAATTCCCAGTATTCTCTGTAGGAGAATGTTTTAGCTTATTTGTACAGGAAATAGAATATAATATGGGAAGAACAAAATTTGTATTCAGACATCTCAAACAGTTATGACAAGCAAACCAATGAGATTAAGTTTAGCTCTTACTTCCTGTAGTATACATCCAGCGTAATTTAATGCAAATTAACATAAGATACAGAATTTGCATTAAAAGGTGTATTCACAGATCACTATCAAACAAAACAGGAAATTTTGGTTTATTTTTCAATTGTAAGAGTTTAAATATTCCACATTCCATCAAAATTCAAGAAATAATCCTTATGACACTACTGGAATGGCTAACAATACAACCTTCCACAGGTTCACACCCAACATTTTGTCCTAACAAAGAATGTGCATTTTTAAGACTGTATGTGAAAGATCTGTCTATCGTGTTGACACAAGTGTGTAAATGTAGAAAAATTCTAATATGGTAAAAGTTATACAGCATCTTACTGCAGTGCTTTTGAAGGGGAAAACTGCTTATCAGAAACAGCCAGTGCAGGAAGTGTAGTTTCAAGTAGTGTAACTTGAGATGAAGCAGATGAATTCTACAGCTTGCTTGTTGCCTTGCCAGATGTGAAATTTTACATATGTAGGTTTTTCACATGGAAAGGTAAATAAGAACTTATGAGCTTGCCTTTACAATATTCACTATTTTTTTACCATATATCCCCCACACAGTAACATGTATAAAATGAAAATATATCTACAATATATTTTTCCTATATACTACAGAATTTACAAGTTCTCCTTCAGTACAAGTAAAGGCTGTGCTTGGAAACCTGACATTTGATAGGAACAAAACCAACTCAGTGATTATTCCTTATTTCAAAACAATACACTTACTACAGCTTGTCCAAAGATATCTGCAAGCTGGTCAGACACAAGCAAGTCTCTCAGGAGGAAAGGACAATCATTACCTTTAAGTAAATACACCTATTTAAAAAAAAAAAAAAACCAGAACAGATAATAAATAATTTACTTCTTTGTATTTCAAACATTTGACTATTTTATCCAGTAACCATTTTCATTATTGTAAAAACACTAATCAAACTAAACCCACCAAATCCTTAAAAAGCCTTTAAACTCTGTAATTTCATGACAAATTAAAATTTAGATAATATATCAGAAAAGAGTGGATATTCTATTTAACATTCCCATATCAGGCTTTTCACAGGGTCTGTATGTATATTGCTCTTCTCTTCCAAAAAATACCACAAAAACCAATAAAACACAACAAGAACACCTAACTAATAGAATAAGCTCTACCAAGGACACTATGTTTCCTTCTTACAATGGAAATTTATAGGGTCTGTCATTGTGAAAGGAAGGAGACTTGCGGTTTGTCTTCTGATTCAGACTGTTCTTTAAACTGGATTTTATCCTTGCTGGGCAATCTCAGCACCTCAAGTTTGAACTGCTATCACACTTTCCATTCTTTGTATTCTCCCTGACATTTTTTCCAATCTTTTGTAATTTTTTGTTATTTCAAAATTCACCATTCCCCATACTTGGACAAATTGATTTGTGAGTTAACCCACTGCTCTTTCTCTGTCATTTCCTTCTCCAGAGCTCCCCATAGATATTGAACAACCAGCTATTTTAATTTACCTGGCTGTAAAATAGCCCAGCAGCAAAAACTTTTAAGTAGCTGTTTCTCCTTTCTCCCTAGGAAAGAAGTTATCCAGCAGCCCATTTTTCCAGCTGCATGCCACCCCTCACAGAAGTTAATAAACCATCAAATCATCCGTGGAAGCTATGCTGCCCCACGTCAGTTAAATAAATCAAACTAACAAAGGCCTATGATATGCACAGTGATTCATCAAACTCTTCTCTTTTTAATTAACTTTGTTAGTAACAGCACTCACAGAAGCAACTCTACAAGCACTGGTAAAGGAGCCCCACATATGTTTCCATTAGCACAAGTGGATCCAGAAAAGAACATCTGTCCAACTCAAAATGCATGTGAGCTACTAGTGTACTACTACAGTACAGGGTACTGTACTGTACTTTCTTCAACGTGTAGTTAAATCCAAGAGGTCATTTCCATCTCATAAAGTGAAATCTGCAACAGACTCCTCATCCTGGCACTTACATCACCCAAGGCTCGCTCCAAGCACGATGTTAGTTTCATTAAGCCAAGTGCAACTTCTGTAGCTTGTGTATATTGTAAAACATCAAACACTTCAAGAAATACCTGTATGATGGGGGAGAGGAAGAATGTTGTGTTCAATATTCAGAAGGAAAGATCACATTGTCAAAACACAGAGAAACCTAAATATTCCTCTGTGATAGTTGCTATGCAAATGTAGAAAGAAAACCGTGTCAAGAAGATGAAAGTGGAGATGCCTGGAGAGAAACTTCCTAGAGCACATCTTGGTGTCTAGTGCCTTACCTTTTTAAAATTATCCATAGTAACTTTACAAGGTAAAACTTGATATTAGGCACAAATTATTAGAAAAACAAAATACGACAAACTAATGCTAGAACAGGCCCAAAGCTCCTGATGCTGTCTAATACAAAATCTAATTATAAAGTCAGAAAGAATACAAGCAACCATCTAATCACACAGTCAGAAAAATTACAAGCAACCATCTATCAGAGAAGGCCAATTAGTTACAAATTCTAAGCATTTTGCTTCATGGGTATCTATTCTGTCTTCTCACGTTAAACTTCCACAAAGGGTTCATGTGCCAGAATACAAAATGTTAAATTTCCATACCTCTGTGCAGTTTGTCCAGTGGAACCACGATGCATACTGAATTACAAATTGCTCCTTGGTCAGAGATTTGAAGTACAAATAAACAGATTCACATACAGGTCCTAACAAGCGTATGCTTTTGATATAATCCACACTTTGATCTTAAATTAGAAAACAGAAGGTGATTAGGTTACCAACCTTGCCAAAGGTCCAATATTTTAAAACTCACTAGGGATAAAACCTGCTACAGTTTGTGTACATTTTTAGCACAGACAATTTTATCCAGACTATTCTATCACACGCAATACAATTTACTGTCCAAAACACAACACAGAACACGTATTGAAAAATAAAGCTGCAATGTAAAACCTGTTAAGATCAAGCAGCGTCTCTAAATAAAGCAAAAAAAAAACCAAACAAAAAATTCCATCCCAACCAAACCCTAACACAAGAAAATATGGAAGTAAATAGGATCATTATGTTCTGCTTTTGCTGAAATGCAAAGAACCTACTAGAATTTCTACAGAAATTCCACATAATCAAGCTGGAAGCTAGTGCTATCTCAGCAGGAGACAAACTGAACCACTTATGGCCTTTAAAGAATGCAGATGGATGTGGTACCTTACAGAGTGGTATCACTGATTCTTTTTCGTGGGACATGTTTTATAGGAAAATAAATTCTTCTGGTTTACTGGAAGATATTTTTACCACCTCTGGAACTTAATAAGAGAGGTGCTAAAATAAACATAGAACATACATACAATTTGGCAAATTAAAATTCAATGAGTTCATCAGGACATAAATACTTGGTTTTGGTTAAAAAACTACTCCAGGCTATTCTTCACAGAAGAGAGACAAAACAGTACTTCTGTACGAACTAAAGTTGGGAAACACAAACAGAAGCAACAGTAGGAATATTGATGGCCCCAGGCTTTTAAATTTACTGCAGAAGGAATATAAAGAACACAGAAAAAGGCAATTATGGGGTCAGAGAGAAGCAGAACTGAACCCTTTATGTTACAGGCACATTAAGCTGGGAACCAAGATGAAGGCTAAGTAGCAGCTACTTAGGTGGCACAGATTACATGAAGCTCAGGAGGCAGCAAAAGCCAAATACCAAATGTGGATGAAAAATTTAAAGCTCTTTGTAGATATAAACTGCACATACTCTGATCTGCAGCAGAGGCAATGCTGCACTGTAACAAAATGTTACCACTCAGCTAGGATTGCCATGAACTGTCCTGCAATGCTGCATCAGTCTTAAATGTATCACTACTGCCACAGGCAAACACCAACCTGATTCAAGGTAACACACATGTTCTGTAACAGCTTGCCAACACACTTCACTGTTCCCAGATAAAATGTTATTAATATCATAGGTGTCTTTCTTCTCAAATCCAAGTTTGCAAATCGCATAATGCACAGGTTGAGAAAGACAAGTAGTGACCGAGTCTAACAACGCCATCTAGAACAAACACACAGACAAAAAGAAACCTTGTATCAAGAAAGCTCATGAGAACAAAGAAAATTGTTAAAACATACCCATAAGCACAGCTACACAGACCAATACTGCATCTGTAAACAAGCTGTTGGGGTTTACAATGTAAGTTTCATCCATGTGTGTGATGAAAGGAACTCTCAACCAGAACCACCATTGGAAAACTGAGGGAAATAATTGCTCTGTTTTCACAAGACCAGGGAGGTGTATTTCAGAATGGTAACACCTACTGAAATCATGACAAGATAGACTGAAGGAAAAAATCCCAGTTATACATAAATGTTCTGCCTAATCTCTGAGCTTGCAGAGAAACTGATGCTACTTCAAGTTAACCAAGAGCATCAATCCTTACAACCATCAAGATCCTCAGAGGGAGGCAGGGGAAGAACATGTGAATTCTGTAGCAATGTTAGTGCAATCTAAGCATTCATGCTATTTCCACATTTGTGTAAACAGAAAGACAGACTGATTCAGAAGCACACATTTAAATTAAAAAACTTGCACAGCTAAAACTGCCTATGTTAACAAGGATGAAAATACTTCTGATTTAGTAAAAAAAAGTCACACTTCTTCATTAACCAGATGGACAAAAAATTCTTTGAAAACGAAGTACCACAATTAACAATAATCAAAAATATTCTATTGAAGTTAAAACATTTTTTCCTCTTTAATTTTGTAGCAGAATTGACCCTCACGTATGTAATTTCTGAATTCATGGCTTCAAGGAGAGAGGAAATATTTATATAGGTATCAGCACTGAGCAAGGTAACAGTTCCCAATGGAAACTGCTATTAGCTGCCATCTGGAGTATCTACCTGCTATTTAAAGAAAAAAAAAATCTACAATATTCATAAGACATATCATTCAGTCCACCTTAATTTGTGTCTTCCCCTTCCCGTTCGCCGTTTCACTGCCAGGGACAGAAGGCCAGAGCAAAACCTGCAGTACCACTGCCACCCTTTATTACTGTTACTTATGTCGCACGGGCTAGGCACGGGAGCGCAGGGCACCAAGCCCCGAGCAGGCACTGGCAGCAGCAGCAGGGCAGGGCTGGGCTGGGCTGTCCCCTCCCTCCGCTCCGCTCCGCTCGGCTCCGCTGCCCGCCCGCAGCCCCAGCAGTTCCCTGGGGGCCGGCCCAGCGCTCCCGCTCCCGCCATGGCCGCCGCTGTCTCCGTTACGGCCNTTAAATCACCTATACATGGGCTACTTGTTTAGTAACAAGGAATAAGGACAAGTAAAATGAAGTAGTAAATAAACTAAGTCTGTATTTTGGGTACAGATAGCCAAATCTGGTTGGTGTAGGCTGTTTGAATAAAAAGCTTGAACTTGTGGCTAACATTCGTGGATGGGTATGTTAACATCTGTGTATTTTTACTTGGAAAAAGGAGTGGATTCAAGGTACTAATATGGTGTGTCTGACTGATTGATTTGAAGGGCAAAGTTCAGTTGTATTATGCTGGAAAAGAAGTTAAAATTTAGTGAAAGTCAACCACTTCTCTGTTTTCGGGCAAAAGTAGTGTTAAAACAGCCAGAAGATGATAACCAGTTTCTAACTTTCTGTGTTGTATTGTTAACATATTTCTAGACTAATTGTTGGGGGTTTTATCTCTTAACTATACACCATAAAGTATTATTTAGAGTCTGTTAAATTCTAAAATATTGACGTGCGATGTGGACTTTTTAAAATTATTTTGTACAGTCAAAAGGAAAAAAGACACAAGCACAGCATGAAGCTCCAACAGAACAGGCAAAGCCAAGATGCCCTAACACATACAGACTAGAGCCACGTACTAAAGTTCAGGATCGTTTATTAAGAAACAAAGCTGAAGCAATACTAACGGTATAGTACTTTTTAAATTAATTGTCTCCTTGCAAAAGTAGCTTGTCTTGCAAAAGTATTTGTGGAACAGTGTAGTTTGCATAAACTTAAACATTTGCATAAATCTGCAGTCTTTGAACTTTGGTACATGAGAGTTATGTGAATGTGCTCTGCTTTGCAAAGTGCAGAAGAACCTCTGCAAGGTCATTGCTGAGCATGTGCTATTTAGGTGGAGCTGAAGCTTCCTAAATTCTTAAATTTTTTTAAATCAAATTGAGCTACAGCACACTTCAAAGTACCATTTTCTAGAAAATATCCAGTTAGTGAAAAATCATGACACCAATTTGTGGATTTCTATTAATTCTGCTAATATCTCATGCCATGCATAAAATTACTTGGTATCCTTGACAGTCAGACTGCTACGTACACAAATTAAGCAAAAATGAAAGAGAACAATCTGTTGAGATAATCCAAAGATATTAGTGGTATTTTGAACAGTTATAAGCAGATCTTTTTAATTCTGCTGTCTGGAAGACATGTCTTGGATATTTGGAACAGATATTGGTACCACTATTTTCCAGTGAACTGAGCCCAAATGATGGAGAATAATACACTCCTTACTGTTAAATGGAGATTGGCTGGGCATGTGTGCACCTTTAAAAAAACAGATAAAACATTTTAGAGTAAAAGTAGTACATCCTTTGCTGTTTGAGACAATCATCTGTACTGACTATTCAACTCATTAGTTCTTCTCATGTTCTTGTAATGAAAATAACTGTAAAGGGTGTTTCTTGCAAAAGACTATTAGGATGAAAACTAACAACATTCTTTTTGACAGAATAAACTACAAGGAACCACATATAATGGAGCTTCTAGTCCTTTCTTGTGTGCTTCAATCTCAGAAGAAATATTAAAGGCTGTGAAGGAATTGGACTATGACCGTTATAAGTATGTGGTATCAGTGCTAATTGTGGAAAAGGCAAATCAGGCAATGATTGTAAGCAAACAAGTTATTTGTTACACCTTTTGAAAACTGGAAGCAACTTTTAGAACTGTGTATTATCTCCTAGGTGTTCTTTCACATTCAGCAGCTTAACTTGTTTGAGGTGGTCCTGGAGCTTTTTTTGTTAAAGAAAGCTCCATACTTTCTTTATGGGTAGTAGTATGCCAGGTGACAATTCTAGGTGCTGCTGTGATTCTGCCTAACTCTCTGGAGGTTGTTTTCTTCATGTGTTCAGTAAGTGGTAAACAGCCCCTACTGTACTTCCGTGTCAACCAGTTGTTTCTGCTGCGTGGTGTGCCAGTACAGTTGCATGAGTTCAGTGAATTTTGTTTTTCTTTGTCCAGTGTAGTTGGATCTCCATTTGGGTTGTCACATGCAGCACAAAATTCTGTGTGGTTGTAGTGTGAGGTGACATGGAACAGGAAGGTGGCAAAGAAAGGGATGGTAACTGCAGCTGCCACCAGACGTGCTCCTGGGACTTCAAATTAACACCAGTCATCCAAACTTGGAACACCTAAAATAAAAGGATTCTGGATTTTACTGTGCTGGTATATGAATTTAGTATTCCAAGCTCTCACTGGCATTCAGAATGCTTTTATCTGTCTAATAGAGTGTCAGAGAACACTTCTACCTTGGAGTGTTCATCATCAGCTCTTAAAACCTGATTGAAACCAACCTGTGTTTAGTAAGTTACACGAGACAACATTTGAAGGGTTCAGCTTCAGTACCAAAGCCAGTTTGTGAGGTGCCTGCATCTATCTACCTGCTTTTCTGGTGCTGCCTCACAGTACACTGCCTCTTAAGCAGTGTTTTGACTGAGGAGCTGTAGGTTCAGATTAGTGAAGTGGTCCAAGTTAACTTTTTTCTCTCAATGAATATGTTTATTCCAGCAATCAGTGCACACAGTTTAGCTCTAACAACAATTTTAACAGAAAGGCTGAGAGCCCAATAAATGGTCACAAGTAGACTGGAGTAAGCTGGAGGTGGATGAGTGGGAGATGTGACTTCTTAGTTGTATATGTTCCCCAAACTAATGTCTGTTCACACAGACATTCTATTGCTTTTCAAGGGGTACTCGTACAGTAGATTGAAGTGTAAAAAGGGAACACAAGAGAGAATTGGGGGTGTGGTGTTGAGATTTTTGGATCTGTCGGAGTGGGAGCTTTACTGTGAAGCAAGAAAATGTATTTAAAATCGAATAGGAATTGTTAATTTTATTCAACTTTTGCATTTTGTTAATCCTAATATGATTAAATTAGCATTTAGATAACACTGTATGTTCTGTAAAAAATTAATAGTAAAACTGCTGTATATAGGTTCACTAATACCTTTTTATCTTTTATCCCTTTAGGTTGCCAGCAGATGCCTCTGGGATGACCAAAGAGACACCTGGGTTTCAGCTAAATGTGAAACTGATACATTTATTGCACTAGCTTTGGTAATGGCTTGTTATACTGACTAAATCTCTGAAAGTCACAGCTGGATTCATGCACCACAGTACCTGGTATATTTGAAAATTTTCAAAACACCATTATTTTAGTATTAATTTTTTGTCCTATTGCTGTTGGCACATGCAATTTGACATACAGTTGAGATGATTTTGCTCAGTTTTGCTCTGTTAAAAAAAAACAAACCCCAAAAAACGCATTGGAAGTGTTTATGTTTGAGTGCATATGGGCTTCATCTGTTGTAATGCTTTGCTGTGGAAGTGGAAGCAGCTGGTGTAAGGCCAAACACCGCAAAATTTGGAATGTTGCATGTCTGTTGGGTGGCTAGGAGTGTTAGCCAATGGTTATGTGCAGTTGCAGGTATCAATTTTCTTAAAAGCATGCTTTTTGTAAGAAAAAGCAGTGTTCATTTTTCATTTTCATAGTTTCATCTATGATAAAATGCTAGTCTGCCTAGAAACTTGGCTGGGAAGGAAGCTATGTTTTGCAGTACTAGGAACTTGTGCAAATTTCCAGTCGTTTGCCTTGAATGAAGTGAAAGTTCAGTATTAGGTTCCTCGGGTCTTAAGCTTTGGCTAAGTATTGCCTAGGGTCTGGTTGGTAGAAAAGTACTGAATTGAGCGAGTTAGGTCACTTTGGTCTATGGGCTTCTGAGGGCAGTGGCAGAAGGATGATGGGGTCAACCGCGAAGCTACCGAGAATTGGTCCGTAATTTGCAAGGGCAGCAGTGATTGTATTTTTAAAAATAAGACTCCAGCAGACCTGTGAAGCATGTACACATCAGCTTTTGGATCTGCCGTGCGTGGAAATCGAGCGCCAGTGCCTTTGCCGAGTCCGTTTTATTGTTGGGAGCTGAAAACAAACGCGGACGGGGCAGCGGCGCTTCCCATCGCCCCGTGGCCAGCTTGGGTCTGAGCGCGTTTGGAGCCGCGGCCGGGCAAACCTCGAGGGGCGGTGAGCAGCCCGGGCCGCGGGTGGGCGCACACGCGAGGCGGGGGGAGCCCCCGGCCGGGGGCGGTGCCGGAGCTGGGGCGCGGCCGGGCGCTTTGTTCGCCAGCG
>VXAC01003379.1:310888-341447 GCA_013399225.1 Rhipidura dahli
GTGGGCCCCGTGCCTGGGCGCCGTGACCCGCGCCTCCCACCCGACCCGCCCGCCTCGGGCTCACCTCACTCCCGCCGGGGGAGCCGGGCGACGCTGGGCCGCCTCCCGCGCCCTGGGCCAACTTTGAGCGCTCGTCTGGGGCTGAGCGTCCGGGGCCGCCTTCCTTCCCAAAAGTCCCTCGGCGTCTTCCCGGGGGCGGCGCGGCAGCTGAGTCCTCACCGCGGCAACGCCGCAACCGGGAAAGTTTGGGTCTGGCCGCCGGCAGTTCCGCCTTGGCCCTGCCGGCTGCTCCCGGGCACCGCGGGCACTTGTGGCGCCAAGGACTCGCGGCGCAGATCGGCAGTCTCTCTTTGGCACAAATCTCGGGTAGTTGAGGCTTCTCGATCGCTTAATAAAGGAGCCTTACGTCTGTCTTACGGTGATAGCTGTACCAGAAGTTTCTAACGTCACCATGTTTCGTAAGAGACTAACAGGCTTTTTACAGAAATATGCGTTTTCAGCGAGAAAAGGGGCTTTTTTGGCAGTGCTTGACTTTTCATGTAAAGAGTTATCCCCCTTTTTTTTTGGTTGTCTTTTTTTTTTTTTTTTAACAGGGTGGTTGAGTAGCATTATGCCTTTAGATTGCAGATGTTTTCGCTTCTTACGCTAAGTCGTCTGCAACAAGCTGAACTTACGTGATTGAACTTCAAGAAATTTTAAGCAAATAAGGAAGCAAAGGTGGAAATGGAGGACACTGATCTCTCTGTGTTATGGATACTCATGCTTTGTAACAGTACCCGATTTAATAAAGGAAAAATTACAGTGGAAAAGGAGAAACTGATATCAGGCACTTCCACCAAACTGTCAGGTTGAAATCTGTCTTTTAAAGACGCTTTGAAGTCTCTTGGAAGTTTTGGTATACCAGAGGGTTGCTTTGGCCCTGTTCAGGTTTTTGTCCAGCAGTTAAAAAGATTTGGAGCACATTAATATTTTTGAAGGAAGAAGAGATGAACTACTGATGAGACTGCTGTGTCACAAAGTACTCTAGTGCAAAATTGTTTTGATTGGGGCCTGCTGCTTTTTTTTCCCCTGAATTTATTCAGCGTATTCTCAGCAATGCTAGGAGATGGCATTACTGGTAATGTGAGTGGAGATGCTGCATACCACTTTTTTAAAGGATGGCTGTACTAAGAAAACACAGTTTTATTAAATTTTGCTTTTTAATTTTTATTACTGCATGAAAGATGTTCTTCTTGCCCCTTAAAGAGGAAGGAAAACATCTGTAAAATTGCACAAAGAAGAAATAAGTCAAAAATCCAGGAGACAAATGCTTTTTGCCTATGGCCTGTTTTGATTATAGCATTTCACAGTGTTGCATAATAAAAGTAATCTTACTTGCTGGAATATTTTTAAGTTGATATTTCAAGTCTTATGTTAAGTAAAACATACTAGAATAAAATACCTTAGCAAAGGTAGACCTAATAAACATTGTTGTCATTATTAAATAAGTAAGTATAGTTGAGTTTGATCCATTTATTTCTGACAAGTTAATTCCTCTTGCTTAAACTTTTCATGGAAGTTAGGAAATTGATTCTTTCACACTGCTCCACTTAAGAGATTCAATTACTTAAAGAACTGTTTAGTTCTTGACTCTACTGCTGGATACAGAAAGTTTCTGCTTTCTGTATTTCAGTTGTGATCACAGTTGGTCACCAAGTTCTTTGAGATTGTTGATGATGCGAATAGGAATTGTATAGGATTATTGGACAACAAAGCAGTGAAAAACGCAACATCAACGGAGTCCCTGTCTTCTAAATTTTACAGAACACTTTGTTTTGCTTAGGTCTTTTTTTCCTCCTGTTCACCCTTTACTCCCTTTCGTTACATTGATCACATAGAATCTGAATAGTGACACCGTAAGTTAACTTCTGAATGTTCCCTTGGAATAGCTTTGTTCTCTTCTGTGTCTGTTGTAATACCAAGTTGGGTTTTTTCTTCCATATATTTTTTCATCTCAAGAGACAAGTCTTTGCTACTTGCTGTTATGATACTTTTTGTAAACTGTATACTGTTCCTTTTATTCTAACTGTATGCCCATAAACTCCTGTGTTGCTCTTGTAATATTTCCCCTGATTTTATAAGCATTAGCTCTCAGCAAGGATTTGGTGTTTTTGCTCTGCACTTGCTTTTGGTTTGGAGTGCTAGTCTGATCAAGTGCCAGAGGTTACATCAGAAATTATGAACTTGGTGGTCAGAGCTACAGCTCTGTCTATTCGGAACTGTATCTATGCCATAAGTGAGAAGCCACCCAGTTCTCCTTCTGGGCTACCATGTGTCAGGCAAGTAGTTTATAACAAAGAAAATTTGTTACATAGACTGTCCTGTGAGTTGTTTGTTACAACAGTCATAGAATGGCTTAGCAGTTCAAGTATATTTAAATTGTGGATTGCCTTGTTTTTTACATACCTTCGGAGTTGTCTAATTTTTTTAATAATTTATTTTCATTTCAGGATGACACAGAAGAAAATTCCAATGATGGCAGCCAGCCATCCAAAAGACGGCGTATGGGCTCAGGGGACAGTTCTCGGAGCTGTGAAACTTCCAGCCAAGACCTTGGGTAATACCATTTTTTTACAATTCCCACTTTTTATTGCAAGTCTGAATTTATTGTTCAGTATGCTTAAGTATGAGTTCTTTTTTCTTTACTTGCATATTCTTCATACGTCTTTTGGAATTGAGGTGATGTCCTGTAAATAGCTAGATGTCTATTGCTCCCACCGTATTTTAAGGCATTATATTTTAAAATGCTGCAAAAATACTGCATCTGATTTACAATCAGAAGCACAGTTTGCCTGTTTTCAAAACATTGCATACCTGAATGAATTTTGACACTGTAGTAGTTGCTTTTCTTGGTGTCCTCTCCATTATCATGGGTATCACTTTCTTCAGGTTCTGTCCCTTAGCATGTTGATAAACGGTGATTGAGAGAAATATATGTAAAGTTGTATGTAACAAAGTGACTTTTGAAACAGGTTTACAGGATGCTGTGTTCTAAAGTGCTTGTCCAACTTTGTAGCTACTGTTCATGGACATATAAATAGGAATTACTGAATTTCTAGAGATGTAAGCATTCTTCTAAGGATTGTTGTGATTTGTCTTAACATTGTTCTTATGCTTAGATATAGTTATTTTCCTGCTGAAAATTTGATAGAATACAAATGGCCACCCGATGAAACTGGAGAATACTATATGCTTCAGGAGCAAGTCAGTGAATATTTGGGTGTGACTTCCTTTAAAAGAAAATATCCAGGTATTTATTTTTAAATGAAGTATTTCTCCTAAAAGCTTGTGTCTGTAAGCAGTTTGGAGGTAGTATGTGCTTCTTTGGTTATAGGATGAGCTAACTGCTTAAAAAAAGACCCAGCAAAAAGAGACCTGCATTGTACTTGTTGTACTTCATATTTTCATTACTGGCATATTGAAAATGTATCTAGTGGTTTTCGAAGTAATGCAAGACTTTGTGGTATTGTCACTGAAAATTTGCAGATAAGTCTGATTAGGGGTTAGATCAGCAAGAGTGTTTTAAAAACTGATGTCAATTCTATTTTTAAGCGATTTGTTGGTCATTTCTTAGTATATAAATGTACCTCTCTATTCTGTTTCCTGAGTTGTGGTAACATTCCTACACTGTGGAAAATTTTAAAAAACATGTTGAGATGCTCGTATTTGAGCCTTCATTATTCAGAATTGTCAAATCTGGTTCTTTTGGTGGGGAATTTCTATTTTAAAGTCATGGTAAAAGAAGAAAGACTGTACTTTCAGTAGTTGGTAAAAAATTCTGCATCTGAATTTTTACATCAGGTTTCTTTAGTTTTTCTGTGAATCACAACTGTAAGGCAGTGTCTTGACCTACTATAGGTCAAGAAAATTTGCCATGTTCCTACATTGTTTATTAAGCTTAAAATTAGCTTATAGAGTTGTCGTGTTCCTTGGAATACTAGTATAATACAGACTCTAGCTGCCTGGAAACAAAATTGTTGAGAAATATTTTTACGCTGTTTATGGGGGAGTTTCAGTTGCTGCACACATTTTTATTTCTCTTTTTTGTTTTCTTTGGAGATTTAGAAAGGCGAGATTTATCTCACAAGGAGAAACTCTACCTCAGAGAACTAAATGTTATCACAGAGACTCAATGCACGCTAGGTAAGAAAAATGGTTAAACTCCTTATTACAGTATAAAAAGTATGGCACGCTGTTAAAGGGGGTTCAGTTTGCTAGAGAAGAGTTGCATCTCTCTTAACTGAAAGCATAAATTCTGAAATTAAAACTGGTTTATTATTAACTTGCTAAATTGGCCATGATGTATCACTATTCCAGATTTATTAATAACAAATATATTTTGGATCTATTCTAATTACTTAGAGGGGATTTTGCTATATTCTAGACCCCTTTTTTCTTAGAAAAGAGACCACCATAATTGTGTGGTCTCATACAAGTACATTATATGTATATATGTACATGGTCATATATTTTATGTATATATGTACATGATTTTTTTATATACATTAGTCTTTGCTACATTGCTTTGGAGCTGAGGAAACATCAGTGTGTCTTAAATGGTTCAGCTTCTTTGTTAGAAGAGTGTATGTTAAGGCACTTGAATATAGTTGAAATGGATTGATGTAATTGCTGAGGCTTATGTTGAAAGAGCTTTTTTCTTACTCTGCTGATATATGTGACTGGGACATATTAGAGTTTAAATGATGCTGCCATGATTTTTTATCTGTGTATCATGAGTCTATGAAAATGCAATGTCATCTTATAGGTTACCAATCTTTAGTTTACCACCTTTATTTCTTGCCTGCCAGCACTTTATTTTTTTTGACTTAGCTATCTGTAAGAGAACCATATCTAACTTTTATTAATAGAAGTAAAATGTTACATTCTGCCTCTTAATATCCAATAGAGATACGTGCTGAGTTAACTACCCCTGTTTTTAGAGTTATAGCTATAATCAGTAGTAGTAATACAAGTCATTCTGTGCTATTGTCCATGTTTGGAGTTTAGTTGTGTTGGAACCTTCAGGGGAGGAGTTCTGCATTGTAACTGCAAACTGAGGCATTCTGACTTCTGTACTTGAAATGCTTTAATTGGGAGTCAGGAGTCTGTGTGCAGTTTGCTGCTCTGAATTGCTCTCATAATGATTCTTCCTCTTTATGTATAGAGACGTTATGTAAACCTCGTAATTTCATTAATGGTTCTGCAGGGTAATGAAACTTCACCAGCACTGGAAACTGAAACTAACAGTACAGGAGGTCCCATCTAGAGCAAAGGTTCTGCTTCACCAGTGAGTTTAAGTAGGTGATTGTGTCAATGCGAAGGGGTCTGTAGCTGTAAGTAATGACACAAGCTGTGGGTACAAGCAAGCTCCTGATGAACCTTGAAAGCTAAATGGCAAAAGTTCACTGCTACTTGAGAAAGGGAAGCATTGTGCACAGCAGGTTGTTGTCTTCAGCTGCTCAAAAAATTTGAGTTGGTCATAGTGGGATATAAATAACCTACAGTTACTTTTGCCAGATAGCATTATTATTGCTTTTATTTATTTTAGGTCTGACAGCTTTGCGTAGTGATGAAGTAATTGATCTTATGATTAAAGAATACCCTGCCAAACATGCTGAGTATTCTGTTATACTGCAAGAGAAAGAACGGCAGCGAATAACTGATCATTATAAAGAGTATTCTGTAAGTAATTATCATTTAAGTGAACCGAATCTGTAAAGTGAGTGTGAGAAAAGGCTCTTCTCAAACTGGTAATGTGATAGTGAAATGTATGTGAATTAATATATTTGGTTTTATTCCAGCAAATGCAGCAGCAGAACACACAGAAAGTAGAAGCCAGCAAAGTTCCAGAATATATTAAAAAAGCTGCCAAGAAAGCTGCAGAATTCAACAGCAACTTAAACCGAGAGCGAATGGAAGAAAGAAGAGCCTATTTTGATTTACAGACACACGTAGGCAGATTTAAATTTCTTACCAATTGTGAGGAGGGAGCTCCTTGCTTGTTTAGTGGAGTTGGGTTTAGTACCATTTTAACTATTTTCAAGGGGGAGTTGAACATTATTTCACTCATATAGGGACTTAAAGCTTTGCTGTTAAATGGGTAATAATGCTAAGATAATAATCTCAAATAGATTTGTTCTGTAAACATTTTTAACCTGAAAATACTTACCTCAGGAAGCTCTAAAAATTTCAGTGTTATTTTGTTACCCTGTCTTTATTCTGATAGTATTAGCATAAGACAAAGAGGGTTGTTTATTCATATAAATGGCTAATTCTTCTTTTGAATACCTCCAAAGTTTTGACTGACAATACCTGAAGTAGAAAACTATTTATTACTTAAAAGTTTGCTGCCTGTCAATATTATGCCCTTGTTTTTTGTCAGATGTTACATTATTTTTGTATTGCATATGTTACATGCCTCTCTGCTTGATTAAAAAATTTGTCTGGCATTTTGAAGCAATACTCTTCTGCTTCTATAAAGGCAGTAAAGCAAACATTTTCTCTGCAAATTATTACATGGCAGACAATTATGGAAAGTTTTCATTTTCCTGATATTGACCCATGTTAGAAACAAGATGGTGAATTGTTACTTCTCTTTCCTTCTGAGAGAAAGAAGGCTTATGTGTAAGCTTCTCCTTTCCATATATTTATATTATTCATGGGGTATTTTTGTAGTACAGTCTGGTTTCAGAGTTAGATGGATGTGTTCTTTCTACTCTAAAGCAATATGGACCAATAATTATAATTCATGCTAAAGGTGCCAGTCACGATGGGTAATGTTTACTGTTTCAAATGCTAGGTTTTAATTTCAAAATTGTTTTTCATGGTATACTGTTTGAAGTGTTTACTGTTTACCTAATCTTTGTTCAGTTCACTAGATGCTTAGTGATTGGTTTAATCCATGATACTGTTTTGTGATTGGTATCTCTTACCATTTTAATTAATTGAGTTTCACATGGTAGCTGTTCCAATTCAGTAAAACTGGCAAGTTAAAAAATATGGGGGGGGAATAGTTGGTGAGGAAGGCTCAACAGTTTGTATGTGAAACAAGAATGTCATTGTTTTATATTAATGAATGCAGATTATCCAGGTGCCTCAAGGGAAATACAAAATCTTGCCTACAGAGAGAACAAAGGTTAGTCCTTATCCAGTGGCTCTCATACCCGGCCAGTTCCAGGAGTACTACAAAAGGTATTTTAAAAGCATTTCAACTGCCAGTTCTGTTGCACTGATCTTTTTTGTCTACATCTAGCAGGTGGAAAACATTTCAGTGTCTTCGCTGTAAGGTTCCAAATTAATTTTATGTTTGAGACACTGGCTAGTCTTCAAAGATGCATAGTGTGACAGCTTGTGTCAACAAAACAGTACTGACTGCAAGAGCACTGCCTCTGCTGATGTACTGCAGTGCCTGAGATTTGTCCTGCTTCAGGTATTTCACTTTGTGGTAAAAAGAGACATCGATTTCACTCCTGCCACCCTCCTGTTTACTTATCATTTGCCTCTGCATGTGTGCTAAAATTAATGTTTTTGTATCAAAGTGTTGTAATGCTGGCTTGTGCTCATGTGTTATCTGTGTGACAGTCTTGCTGTTCTATTTTGAATTTTTAGAAACTCTAAAAAAATTTTGATTGGTCTCGTGGTTTAAGTTTGATGTGGGATTTGTGAGAGAGAAAGATATTGCAGACTGGATCTTTGCCTTTCATGAAAAACGTTTTACTTGACTGTTGCCATAAATTTAAGATTTTACCAGTGGTGTGCTACCAGTGAACAAATCCATACAGATTTGAAGATTTTGCTGAAGTCTTTCTGTTGTACAGTAGACATGGTATTCATGCTATATGTGCTTGGTTTTCTTTAGAGAAGCTCTTTGTCTGCACGTGCCTTGCTCCTTTGAGTGTGTGTTCATACAGCCCACCCCAAATTTGCATGTTACAGGACGTTCCTGAAGGACTTTAATTTTATTAAATTATTGAATTAAAAATATTACATATTATGTTTATTTTCACTTGTAGACTGCAAGTGAAGCTGCTTTTCCATCTCTGTGAAGGACATGACCTTTCAAAATATGCAGCAAAATAGTATCCTGTTCCTTACAATGATTGTCCTCAGTAGTGAGAGGAGTTTGACTTTTTTCTTGGTCCTTAAGGTTAAAAAGAAAAAGGGAAGCTTATGCATGTTAAGCTGTATCTGACTATAAGCAGTACCGTTAGATCTTCACATTCTTCTGAAGTTATATTGTCATATGCTTTGTTTTGGGCTCGGTAATCAGCTATACAGCTGTATTCTTTGCTTTGGACATGTTTGTGTGCCCTGGGTTAGAATTGTATCATGTACAATGGGGCACTCAAAATTCATAAACAAAGTGTGTGGTCTGTTGGGCACAGTAACATGGATTGGTTAGAACTTTGCAAATACACTCTCCTGTGTTCCATTAATATCTGCTCTACAAAGAGGACAAGTACTATACATGGTATCACATTTGGATGGAGAGATTAGTATGTTTCCTTGTTTTCAGAACTGCATGTTTTTATGTGCCTTCCTGAAGTAAAGGAGACTCTCAGTGAAGTTCCTGTATACTGTGTGACTTAATGCTTGTGCATAAAGTCCACATGAATGAATGAATTTTTTTTATTTAACTTCAGATACTCTCCAGATGAACTTCGTTACTTGCCATTAAACACAGCTCTTTATGAACCTCCTTTGGATCCGGAGCTGCCTGCATTGGACAGTGATGGAGATTCAGATGATGCAGAGGAAGGGCGAGGTGATGAAAAACGGAAAACCAAAGGCAATTCGGTGAGATAAATTGAAATTATTCTTAAACAAAAAAATCCTTTCCTTTGCTTTTGTTAGTTCAACTAGTTTCTTTGTAGAATCTTCTGACATTTGCAAAATGAAGGGAAGACCTTTTTAAGTACTTTTGTTTATTTCATAACATTTCTCCCTAGCTTTCTGTTTTGGTCCATTTTCATAGTAAATTGAACACATATTTGATATTTCAGGCCTTTTTTTTTGTTGTTTGTTTTGGGTTTTTTTTGTTTAAACAAATTCTGAAGAAATTTCCCAGTGCAGCTCTTCATTATGCCCTTTTTCCAAAGGGAAGTTGCTGGCATTTCTGAGAAGAATGAACATTGTCGTTCAGGTCACAGTATATTTTGCTGTTGAAGTCCCACAAAATCTGTCCCCAAAGCAAAGGTGTTGATAACCTCATAAATTCTTCTTTCTGTGATGGGGAAGCAGCAAGTACTCAGTATAGAAACAGTTACTTAATTCCAATTTAAAAAGAAGGTGAAAAAGCACTGGTGTTTTTGCTTTACAGTACATATTTTAAAAGATATTTTTGTTCTCTGCACTTGCATATACAAAATTAATTGTTACCTGAACCTTGAGGGAAGCTTTCACTTATGTACCTTGATAGTGTTTTAAATGCTCAAGAGCTAGCTGAGTTTCAAATTAGCTGAGTACAACTGAACCATTGGTGTATTGGTGCAGTTTGTATGTTGGTGACAATCTCTTTCCAGAAGTTTAACCCTAACTTTAACAGCAATGGAAAGTCACAGTGCATTTAGCAATTTCTAGTGTGATTGATGAACATGTTTGACAGTGGGTATGTGCAATCCTAAATTTTGGCATGAAAATATTCATCTTCTTTGAATTTTGTAAGATACTTAAATTAGAAGAAGAATGGAGGAGTTCAGCTTGTAGCTTAACAAAAGGAGAGACAGGTGTTGAATACATTGTTTCTGCTTGCATTTTTTATTTTTGAGAAGAAGCAATCATATAAACACAACATGCTTATTGTCAACTCAAATGTTTGATTTTATCACACTCCAGCTTTTTTACAGTTGCTCAGTTGGTCTTTAACCATTTTTTGCCAGTTTCCTTTTCCACCAACTTCCATTCTCATTAATGGTAAAGTAACTGGACCAAGCAGACTATCCTTTGATTTTTCACAGAGGCTCAGAAATGTTTTGTTTGTGGCAGAATACAGAAGGAAAAATATCCCTGGGTTTGAAAAGTGTGGAGAAGTGTGTAAAATTGATAATTGGATTCGTGTGAAGTGGTTTTGACGATGGGAACAGGGGTTCTTAGCTAGTTAGTCATGGAGAGGAGCATATAGTTCAGAAAAAACACAGAGGTGAGACATTGTCAGATTTGGGCTACCTACCATTTGTCAGGTCTCCCTGGTGAGTCCCACAATATGCTTTACACCTTTTCCTTTTTCAGCCCCCCAACCCTCCCCACATTGTTGGAGTTGGTAGCAGTTTTCTTCTCTGTAGTGTTTTAGTGGGTCTACCCTAAATAACCCTTCCCCTAAAATAATGGTGAAACATACCATTTCTTGTTGCCACATAATTTAATCTGCTTTTGTGTTAAACTCCTCCATTTGCCCAGTGTCTGTTTTATCTGTTTTGATTTTAGGATCTGGGGCACAGTCTGATTACTATTGTGTTTTTACAGAGTGTGTTCTACTGTAGGGCACCATTGTTATTTGGCCTCTTGAGTTTTATTGTAATAAATGTGAGCAATCATAATGCTTCCTTCTGGAGCTTTTTGGAAGCCTTTATTAACGCTTTTCTGAGAAAAGTCTTGTGCTGCTGCTCTTAATTATGCTTATATTGATCTCTCACCCTCTTTGAACCTCTTCTCCTCTATCTTGCCTCCTCATTCCTCAAAAAAAAAAAAAGCTTTTAAGTGCAAAATAAATTCTGTTGTTTGGTTCTATATTAAATATGTAAGTGTGTTTTGCCACTGATGGCATTTTTCTGCTGCAGTCCAAATTAAATATTTAGATTGCTCCTGGTGAAAATAGTAGAGGAGGGTGGCAGAAAAAAACCTTCACATGTTTAATTCAAGGCAGTGCTTGTACTCTTTAAATACATGACAAAGGCACTTTTAATTTTTTGTTGGCCCTTTATATTGTAAACAGCATTTTAGTGGATTTCTTTCTGGCTTCTAATGGAAAATGGTTCAAAGAATTACACTGTTCTGCTCCACACACTGGTACCAAGGCCAGCTGCAAAACATGACTGCTGTTGCTGATGCCAGTCTCTTAAACCAGAAAAAAACTAGATTCTGAATGTTGTGAACAAAGGTGCTCTAGATTGTGATAAATGCCATGCTTTTGCAGAAGGAATGACTTATCCTTCTCTTACCTTAGCTGGCTCTAAGGGGCATAGGAAAGACTTGTCTGTCTATCCAAAAAATAAAAAAATATAGCTATGGTATTTTTATTATAGGACAATTCGTCTGGCAATTTATCTGAAGGTGATTGCGCCACAGACAACCAGGAGGATTCTTTTCAGGGAAGACAAAAAACAAGAGACAAAAGTGCTACTCCAAGAAAAGATGGTTCCAAACGTTCTGTATTACCCAAATCAGTTCCTGGGTACAAGGTAGAAGAAAAAAGCCCCTGACTGAATTTTACTCACCAGCTTCTCCCTGAAGTATTTGGTTTTTTCAATAATGTGGAATTCCTGCTTGCTGTACTTCACTAGCTGTTCTCCTGTTGTGTGCTCCATCTGTTTGCTTCCTTATTTCCTTTTTGCTTACATTTCATGTGGGGCTTTTCTTTACCCTAGCTGTACATTGGCCTCCTATTGTGTTAACTTTTTAGATTCATAGGCAGTAATGTGAGAAAAATCCATTGTGGATTTACCATTGGAACTCAGCATCTTTCTGTCTGCTTTAACATAGCAGTCAGAAGTATGTGCCAGTTTGAAGCTAGCATTCACTATTTGTTACTTTTTTTTCTATTTCATATGGCAGCATACCAAGAGATCAGTGCTGTAAAGTGCAGCTGTATGGCTAAACATATTGTTATGACATTCATTTTAAATAGAGCCTTTTATCCTGCAATGTTACAATGTATAGGATGGAGGGCAAAAAGCTTACTCCAGCTGTATAGGCAATACTATGTAACCCCTGTAACAGTATATGGAAAATAGCCTTTTATGTAGTTCATACTATGTAGTAACGTTTGTGGACAATATGCTTTTATCTAAACTAGAAAATTGGTGAGGATGTTAAGACATTTCAGCTATCAAGCAGTGATTGCCAAACCTAAGACCCAAATCTTCAGTATTCTTGTATAATAATTTCAAAAATTATGATAAAAGTACTTCTCAGAAGAAGTGGGTTTTGACATCGTTGTTTATGTGTTACTATTCTGCATACTGAGAGAGTATCTGAATAGACAGTAACACATATAAAGCATGTAATGGTCTAGTCCTGTTCCCCTGAGAGGAGTGAGAATTTTCCAATGACTTTGATGGGAGCAGGAATAGACTCATAAAGAAGGAAAACACTAAGTTAAGGTAGGGTTGAGTGTTTACCAGTCAGGAATGCTTATTTACAGTTATGGGACAAGGAATACTTTTGTCAGTGACAAGTTTGTACATACTGAGAATCTGTCTCAGCAAAAGTGAGCTGTTGATGGCTTGCATTTTTTATTCATAAATATTTACTATCTGTATTTACCAAGTTAATATAAATAAACTATAACATACAATAAGAAGCTAATTTCCAGCAAGAATTGGACAGCTTTGATAAATTTCCTTTACATACAGTGTCTGTACAAGTTCATAACAGACAGCAAGCTCCAGTTGCATTTTCTCTTTTCAGGAACTTATTAAGAAATGCGTGAACTGTAGAGAATGTGGTCTACCACATATATATATATTTTTTATATGTAACTTTGCAAGAAGTTGTAGACATCGAATGCATTTCAGTATTCCCATGAACATGAAATCCAAAGATGAACGCTGAAATTTTGCTTTAGCTTTGTTTAACTTGACATTAGGATTGTGTGCCACTGGTTTACAGAAGTTTCACTTAGCTGTGAGATGCCCAAGTGTTTAATTAGTCCAATACATTTAATGGCCTTATGAATGCATAGAGAGAACTGATGGAGCTCAACATTTGGCAAAGTTTTGAACTTAAAATTGTAGAAGAGTAGCATACAGCACTACATTTTGAAAATGGATTCCCGTAGCAATTACTTACTGGTTCAAAATCACTGATTCTGTCAGTAACAAGGTCTTATTACAAATTTACAGTGCCACATCTTTGCAATGTCAGCATACCCTGCATCAACCATCAGACTGTTTTTAAGTCAGGTGGTAATGACGTTTTGGGAGGGTGAGAGGATTGGCTTTCTTGTTTGTGGGAACATTTGAAAGCTTGCAATAAGCCAAATTACATGAGCTGTTTTAACTGGCAAGACAGAATGATTCTTGTTTGTGAGTCTATAAAAGCACCAGATAACAATATACCTACCATATGTGCCTACACGTTAAGGCACTTTGAGCCAAAGGCTTAATTGATTCAAAATGTTTTCCCTGTGAAATCTTTATAAAACTTTTGTTCTATATTGTTCTTTAATATTGGACTATTTTTGTAGGACACTAATTTTTGGTTACATGTAGTTAATATTGAAGGATAATTGCTATGGCATCAGCATATATATGTATAGTTATAGCCACATTATGAGTATTACAGGATTCCAAACATTTCCACTGAGTTATTTTCGAGTAAAAGAAATACTGTATTTTATATGGAGTCTTTTCTTTATTGTCAGTTCTTTAACAAAGAACAATGAGCATGTGTTTTACATTTTTGTCGAGTTACAAGTAGCGAGTCTGTTGCTGCAGGACTGACTACTACAATTGCACACACAGGGTACTGTTAAAAGTACAGGAGATTTTTTTGCACATAAAAATGAAATGTATTGAGTATCTTTATTTTGCAACACTTCTGTTTTTTGGGTCACCGTATATGAAAATGTAACGCTTTGCATTCAGAATAGGATGTTATAAAAATGGTGTAGTTGGAAAGCTTACTTTGAGAGCTGCAGCACAGCAGCATGGAAGTGAAAACCTTCACAGCACACAGTCATCATTTTGACCTTGCATTCTTTTTCTCTCCTATCTTAACCCATTAAGATGAGGTTGTAGAAAACAAAATTTGCTCCTAATGAAATGGGATATTGTGACTTCCCATTTGGAATTAACAGACTTTTTTTAATAGAATTTCTAAAAGCCATTTATGATGGTAGAACTGAACTGGATTGAAATGTGAATTGTCTTGATTTTTTAAAATTTTTTTTAATACTTCCATACTGTTGGAACTTCATTCCTAATAGGCTGTGATTCTCACTCCCCTCAATATGCACGGTTTCTAATGAATACATTTTAGTGAAGTAAGACTAGATGGAAGCATTGTTAATAAATGCATCCATATCAATGAAAGTTAACGTGTATCAGAGTGTGACCTGCACATACCTGTAACATTGGTGTGTGTCCAAAAAGCAGCTCACTTTGGCTGGAGTACTGGGGAGTGTGCTGTTATATATTAAAGGCAGTAAAATACAAATCTGTAACAAGACAGAAGTCTGATTAGAAAAGTGCACTTGCTGTTGTAGAAAGGCTCAGTTTCTTGGATTAAAACACAATTAAAATAGCCTAAACAGTGGAAGGGTAAATGCTGCCACACTGACAAGGTTTAAGCATGTGCCACTTTGGTTGGGAGGAGCAGGGTATAAAGGTATATATGTAGGACATGTAGTATAGTTAACAGTAAAAGAGTTTATGTGTGGTTTTGCTTCCATTATATTTATTATTTTGTAGTGATGTTTGTGTGTTAGACTTCTTTTATTGTTTTATTATATTTATGTATAAAACAGGTTGACTTTGCTTTTTTAAAATAAATAAGCAAAAAAAGTCTCTATGAATGCCTCTGTCATCTTTTGAAGGAAGTTACATATAAACATCTGGTGTGGTGTTTTGCTTTCTTGAATAAAATTCCTTAGACCAAACAATTTGAAGCAGGCTGTAGACATGTTTTGACATAAAAAGCAGATTGAAAACTTCAGAAAACTTGAAGCAATGCAGCCTGATACTTTAAAAATTAATCAAGATGTTAATTACCTTGCTAGGTGCTATCAAAAAGTGGCTGGGAAAATAAACACACTTACAGATAAGTTGTATTGCAAAAGATCTTTGAAATGATTTATATATATATATATATGTATATATATGCACACACATATATATTTGTGTTTTCATTCACATTTATTTTAGAAGTAAACCCCATTCTTCTCCCCTTGTGTGGTTAGTAGTTGACTGGGATTCTTGCTTACTGACAAGCTGTTTAGAAGGGAATATGCATTCAGCTCCCTCTCCTAGCTGGGTTTTGGCAGCAATGTTGTTTTTTAATACTGGCACTAGTCAGTTTAACATCAGTGAGCACTGTGTTAATTGTAGACTACATTTCTCACTAACTTCATTATGCAGCAGTCAGAGCTCAACAAATATAACTACTGCCGTGTTTCTGAAGTTTGGAATGCCTTACTTCTTCCTCAGTCCTCATCAGGATGAAACTCTGCTGGTTTATCTATGGAGTTGGGACACAGAACACATAGATGTTTCACATTTCAACAGCCTGCTATTTCTCTTATCCTTTAAATGGGTCTCATGGACCCAGACATACTCCAGATGATCACTTAGAAAAATTACAAATGTAAATCTAGTTAAATGCTAGGCTCTGTTTCTTATAGTGGTTATGACTAGATAAAAAAAGGAATGGTAATAGAAATACAGCCCTTTACAGCATAGCTAACCAGATAATTAGAAACTGAAGATAGATAGAAAAAAGCAATGTATGCAAATATAAAATATCTGTAATTTCCTTCATTAACAGGAACTCCACATCGTTCATAAAGTAGTATTCTATGTTGGAAGAACCTTCCTGACATTTTTCATTGTATGTCACATTTAGTTTACTGTGAGGAGACTGTTAGCAGATGAATAGGAAGAGGCAAGTACATGCCAATTGGATTTACATATAACTCACTATGTATGACAAATGCAAAATTTTAGGTAGTTAAATCTATGATTTTTTTCAGTGCTGCTGCTTGTCAGTGATTGTCATGATTCAGGGTTCACACATCCTGACAGATAGTTTACTAATTTTAATAGTTAAGGAGATAGATGACATTTCCTGTTGAATCTGTAAATTCTTCTGGAATGAATTTATAGCCCTCTTCTACCCTTCCAGCCAAAGGTCATTCCAAATGCTATATGTGGAATTTGTCTGAAGGGTAAGGAGTCCAACAAGAAAGGAAAAGCTGAAGCTCTTATACATTGCTCCCAGTGTGACAACAGTGGTAAGTATCTACATACACTAAGTGGATTCCTAAGAGAATTTGACAGATATTTTTGTGGACATATTTAGTGGATACCACGTGTAGCAACAGTTCAGTTGCCTTGTCTGTCCTTTGTTAAGACCTCATCTCTCTTTCATGTTCTCTGTACTCGCACTCTGCACCGTGGGATCTCACCAGGAGGTGAGCTAAGCTTCACGTTCAGTGAAAGCCAACAGTCTTAACTAATTTTAAATTTCATTTCAGGCATAAAAGTAATAATACTGGTTTTAATCTAGGCCACCCTTCATGCCTTGATATGACCCCGGAGCTTGTTGCTATGATTAAGACTTACCCTTGGCAATGTATGGAGTGTAAAACGTGCATTATATGCGGGCAGCCTCACCATGAAGAAGAAATGATGTTCTGTGACGTATGTGACCGTGGTTATCACACTTTTTGTGTGGGGCTTGATGCTATCCCTTCAGGTAATAAAGTAACCAGTTACTTGTTCCCTTCCCATCTTCTCTGAGTCCTGGGGTCTCTCAGAATTAATACATGCATTGCTTTTGAAAGAATAGTTTAAAACAAGTATGAAGGGTAAGAGTAAGAAATACTGTAGGAAAGCATTCACACTGTAGGACCTGATTTTTTTACTAAGCTTTATTTCTGTATATTTGGTTGTGCACAGTTAAACCTGGCAGTTCCTGTGTAGGAAACAGAATTGGCTTTTACAGCATAATCCAAACAGGCTCACTCAGAACTATTTTTTTCTATATCCACAGAATACTGAGAATAATTACCTCTTTTCACTGAAGAAACCTGTAAAAGAAACTATTGCTGCATATTGCTAGAGGATAGCTTTCGCATTAATTGTGCTGTTTTAGCTTCTAAATGAAATAGTTGTCTCAATTTAATATTTGTAAATACCTCTTTAAACCCTTTCATTCCCTTTTTTATTCTTAAACATCAAAACTGGAACAGAAGTACCTCCATGGCAGACAGGCAGCCTGTAGCTTTGAACAGCCCAATCACTCATATCATATGGCCAACTCAGGGCAGTAGAAAGAAAATAACAGGGTGATACTGTTGCTTTAAATGTAATTCCCAGTCTATGGTGAGTTCATGAATACATACTCAGTGGCAGTGACAGTATTCTCTGGACAGTACTTAAAACATGCTGTACTGCCACATTTTGGGAAGCACTGGAGCTAGCTGTCACTTTAGTACAGGTTCTGTGGCTGATTTCACTTTGAGGCTGACCTAAGAATGTAAACAAAATAGATTATATGTCTACAAAACTACAAAATTACCAAAGCAGCCTTTGATTCCAGCTGTTGTAATATAAACAGTTAAATGCTTCCCCAATTGGCATTTATTTTTGCTCTGGGTAACTTCTCGACCTCGAACTGTAGTCATTCACCTAAAATACGACCAGCAAACTCGAGCATCGTTTGTCAAGCTCTTACCTAATAACCACCTCCTTGGCAGTGCTGGCACTTCCTGAGGTCCATGAAAATTGGTGTAGCCAGTGGTTACACATAATGAGTCTGCAAGGGAGTATGGATTTTATATGCTGCTTTATAGAAGAGATGCTCAGTTTTAAAGAAAAGTATTGGTGGTTCGCATTACAAGGAACTACTGCAAATAGATAAGCACCTAACAGAATGGTGAAGGGTTGCCCAAATAGATGAGAGAGTAACAAACTTAGTTTCCCAATAATTGATAACTTTCTTTTCTTAGGTCGCTGGATTTGTGATTGTTGTCAGAAAGACCCTCCTGTACCCAGAAGAGGAGGAAGAAGGGGGAAAAACAGCAAGGAGGGCTAAAAAGGCCCTAAAAACTTGCTGTCCAAAACTAAACCGCACAAATTGAAGTGATACTTTGGTGCTATTTAATCAACCACTCTAAGAGGAGCAATACCACTTTTTTTTTTCCTTTTTACTAAATAAACTTTGTCTATATAATGATTTTTTGTGATACAAGTCACTAATGTCCTGTCAGATGTTGAGACAGACAAGCCAAATTCCCAGTCAAAAGGAGAAGTCTTTCAGGAATGAAATTTAAATGATACATGAGTTTGTATAAAATTATAGTTACATACTTGTTTATTTCAGTGCACTCATCAGTAAGCTCTGTTAAAAGAAAATTACAGAGCAATACAAATATAGTTTATTTGCATAGCAACTGGTTATTCTGAATGACTCAACCAAAGCAAGAAGTATTCCTGAAAAAAGTAACTTCTAAGGAAAAGTGGGCATGAGATGACCTTCTTACAATATACTGCAAATCCCTTTCAGCAGAAGTTTTCCTTGCAAGCTAATGACTTATTCATAAATACGTGCTTGAAGAAAACCATCAATCATAAAAAGCTATCAAGGGAAGTGTAAGAAAGCACCTCTAAAGCACCTCTCAAGTTTGAGATACCTATATGCTGTGTTGTTTTTAATGAAAGATGAAAATGTCACACTGACAAGTACCAACAGCTGAAGTCTCCCTCTCCCTGCAGTAATAGCAAAGAAGCAACACGCACTTGATTCAGGTCAGGGATTTGTAGTGGTTATGAGTGACTGGACCAACCTGTTTGACAGATGGCTGATGTGATGTAGAGCACATACAGTTAAAATACAGACCATCTATTCCCTTAGGTGATTGATTGTTTTCTCCTTCCTTCACCCTAAGCTCCTCAGCTTCATGAATACACTCAAACATGCTGCTAATCAGTTTTACTGGAGATACTCAAAAAAGAAGCAGGTTTTATTTTTAAATATGATCTAAATTAAGAGGGGGACTGAAGTGCAGTAGCTTATTAATTTTCCTTTATAAAAAACAATAGAAAATACTGAATTGGAATTGATTTTCCTAAGCACCTATTTTAAGTTAATTTTACAAGATCCCAACTATACATTCATTTTTAAGCCCTGATCTCTGAAAAGCACTGCAAATACTGTGCTGGCTGCTCATTTTATGTATTGGGGAGGATTTACAATATAAAATTAAATATGGCTTTTTCTCCCCACTTCCTTTCTGGTTCAGGAAATGTAACCTGAATATCTCTTCTGGAAACATAATGAGTATTAAATATTACAGCAAGTCATTCATACCAATTCCACAGGATGAAGTGTGACTTAAGTCCAGTGTGTATCAATTTAAAAAAGAATTTCAAGTATTAATTTCAAGATTCCAATAAGTATAGTCCAGAAAACAGACTCCTCATCCTGAGATTCATCTTCTGTAGACTGTGAGTATTTCTGGTTTGCCTCCATCTCCTCAGGGTTATAAGAAGCCTCGCCAAACGGGTACTGTACAACTGTTCGATCGTAGTACACCTTCATTTCGAACTCGCTCTCCAGGTGAGAGGGATGGCCGTAAATCCCTATTCCCACAGGGCGGCGGAAGTGTGCAGGCACATGGACGATGTCTTGGCCACAAGTTACAGACTGTAACTCATACTCATCAAAGCTGGGGTGAAGCGTCACGTCAGAGACGTACAAGTCTGCGTCACCTTTTAAACTCCGCATCTGCAGAACGATCTTTCCCTCGTGATTTAGTCTCAAATAGCTGTAATTTCCCGCTCCAATCTGACCCTGGACAACATGAAGAAGAATCCATTCCTCCGGTATGTCCTCTTCCTCAAAGGCATTTACCACAAATAGTACTTGAGCTGTCACAAATACTGTCAGGATTCTTCTCCAGTGTGTTGCCATGGTCTTAAGCTGTATTTGGATTCTTCCTGTATCCCGCGTGCTACCTTGTGAATACAAAACACAGTTCAGATTTTAGTATATTCCCTTCTTGGAAGTAATCTACTACTTTTTTAAAAATTTGGTTATTTTTATAAATCCTCTTTAACCCATACATAGTTAACTTCAATTAAGTGTGTTCATTAACTTGTATTTTTTAATAGTCACAGAAACCAGTGCTAAGATTCAGAACTTTGTCAGAATAAAATGGCATAAATTTCCAAAAGTTAAAAAGAAATTAATCAAGCCAGTGTTCTTTCAACAGAACTGACTTTAAGTTTCATTCTACCTGCATGCATGCCAAACTTGACAGATACCCAAAAGGGATGAAACCCAAGAATTGTTTTAGCTTCAGTTAAAAAAAAAAAAAAAACAAATGAAACAACAGTTCAGGAAAGGAAGGCTTTTGCATGCTTGAAATTGCTTAACTTTATATGAGGTACTTGAGGGCATCCTGTTTGTTCTCCCATCCTCTCATCTCAACTTCAAAAGACAGTAAAGGTGCAAATCTGGATGTGGATTTGAAGCAGTAGGCATTTTAACTTGCATGGAGATGGAGTTAAGAAATAAAAACAAGTTATCTAAAGAGGTAATACATTAATTTATGACCCTGATATGTGGCTTGTTTCTAGGACCAAATTTGGCATATTTTCCCTGAAAAAAAATGCATTTACTTTCAAGAAGATTTTGTTACAAATGCTCAGCTCTTTACAGCATTTGGGTACAAAAGATAAGGCTGAAGGTATCAGGACAAGGGGAAGATGAAAAGGACTGCTGCAAGATCAAGGCTCTTACAGCCTATTCCCTCCTTGCTGCACGCTCCCAGTCAGACAGCCTGAGTGTGCCTGCTGCACTCTAGCCCTCTGAACAACTGCACTGTTTCTGTGTGCAAAGCAGCAACTTCCACACCTTGCTGAAGGCTTCCAAAGTATACAGCTGACTGAATTTTACATGCAAATCACAGAAGCCAGAAGCCTGAACACCTTCAGGTTTAAGAGGAATATCCTCATCCCCTCATTCCTTCCAGGAGGGCACTACAATTATCTGAAACCAGAAAGCTGCCTGTAAGTCTTTTTGAACCCTGCTAGCATCAAAACAAACTGAGATGTCACTTAAACATTAGAAGTTCTTCAATTGAACGGATCCAGGGGAGAAAAAAAACCAGAAAAAAAACGTCCAACTGTTTCTGTAGTTCGATGTTTTCTGCCCCAGAGGCCTCACTACTGCAAGGCCACAATTCTGCAAAGACAGCATAAAAAAACGAGGTGCAGCATTAGCTGAACCTGCCAGACTGACAAAACTCCCTCGACAGCTACAGGAAAAAACAGTCTTTTGTTTCCCTAGTATCAGGGAGGTGACTCTGTCACTTGTACATCGAAGTGGTGATGAAAAAGCCGAGCGGAGGCACAGGAGGAGCTCCACATCTGACTATTTATAAAATTGACTAAAGTTATCTAGGAAAGAACGAAAGCATCGTGGCACTGGCGCAGTGCGAGGAGAAGCGATTCCAAAAGACCTTGGACAGTGCAGTTCTGCCCGCCCCGGCTCGCCCTCGCCCCCGCCTCCCCGCGGGCGGGACACCCGCCGGAGTCGGCGGCGGCGGCTCCGGAGGGTGCGGGTGGCTCCGCGCTGCTCCCGCCGGGCGGCCCCGACAGGCCCGGCTTCAGGNGGTATCGCGAGAGCGCGCGGCGGGGGCGGGGCGCGGGCGGACGGGCTGAGGGCGGGGCCCGGGGAGGCACCGCGGAACGGAACGGAACGGGGTACGCCGTACGCCGCGAGAAGCGTTTTTCACCGCGAAAGCCGAAAATTAGAGAAGCCCTCCTTCAGCTGCACTGAGTTGGATGTAAGATGTTTGCTGGAGGATAGGTGTCCCTCCGTGGGTTAGTGCGAGTTTATCTGAGCGTCGGCATACACCTGACCTAAGATCACAGAACAGAAAAACAGCGTGACAGACACAAAACCTCCAACACTGCTTTTGAATACCCATTGATTTCAACAATTACCTGGACCTGACTGAGCTGCTTAAAATCATAAACAAGAGTGAAAGATTGAAATCGAAAAAACAATCTGCATGGAGTGCCTTGGGCTCGAAGAGATTCAAGAGAGCCTGTGTATGTACCCCAAGGGCCCTGAATTAACTGAGCTAATCTTCTATCTTCCAAGCCCTCTAATTTCATAATACCCATGTAACTTGTTGTCTTCATTCCTAGCTCAAATAAACTGGCTACGTAAGACTGACAAGTGCAGTTTCTGATAAATTTTGGCTTTTCTGAAATCAGTTTTGCTCCCATAAAGAATCTTGTTCCGCTTAAAATATAAAAAGTATTAGAGTTGCTAGACCTCATTTTTAAAGTTCTTTTTATGACTGAGTATTGAGACCAGTAGCAATATATTGTTGGACACAAAAGCATGATATGATAAGGAACTGTTATTTCCAGCAGTCTTTCATTTTCCACGTGGATGTCAATTTCACTGGAGATGCTGCGGTGCGTACAGAGAAGGGCTATGAAGCTGGTGAAGGGTCTGGAGCACATGTCCCATAGGGAGCAGCTGAGGAAGCTGGAGGTGTTTACCCTGGAGAAGAGGAGACTCAGGGAAGGAAGACCTTACCACTCTCTGCAATCATCTGAAAGGAGGCTGTAGCCAGGTGGGGGTTGGTCCCAGGCAACAAATGGCCAGACAAGAGCAAACGGCCTTAAGGTGTGCCATGGGAGGTTTAGATTAGACACTAGGAAAAATTCCTCACAGAAAGGGTGATAAGACCCTGGAATGGGCTGCCCAGGGAGGTGGTGGAGTCACTGTCCCTTGAGGTGTGTAAGGAAAGGTTGGGTGTTGGTCTAATTGACAGGGTGTTCAGTCATAGGTTGGACTCAATAATTTCACAAGTCTTTTCCAACATAGTTGGTTCTCTGATTCTGTGATTTGAGATAGGTGGGTATCCAACGTGTGGGAATATGTGGAACTGAGGCCTTTTAGCATTGTGTTGCATAGAAACAGAGGTGTTTCATAGGAGTGTGGTGAGGTATAAAATTCTCCCTACATACACACATGTCACTAATGATCAGTCAAGAAATCAATTCAAGATCTGTGATACTTCCTTGTATTGCCACTAGTTCCCTAGCTGTTATGGACAGTAGGTTGTTGAAAGTATTGTATGTACAAACATTGAAAGATGAAAATAAGGTAAGGTGAAAATTGTAAAAAGGAGTACTGCTGAACTGCCTAGAAGCAGTTACAGAGACACAACATGTTTCAGAACAAGTTCTTCAAGACTCCCAGAGATTGTTTGCCTGTCAGAACAACACCTTTTTTGCTGTGTCAGCATTTATTTTTCTTTACTGATAACTAAACTGTCGTAACACATTCATGACTGTATCGCTCATGAAAATTGTCACCAGCACATTAACAACAAAATTTCCCCAGCCATGAGTCACAGTTCAGAAAAGCAGTGTCATGTGCAGAGTACTGAGTTGCCTCTGTGCAGCAGGTGCTCAATACAGTGGCTTTATCCACATTCACATGCCCACACAAAAGAGAATTTTGACTGGTGCTTTCTCCAGGCAAAACTAACAAACATAGGTAAACTATGTTGTCAGTGATAATATAAGATGCTTATGGAAGGAAAAAATGATTGTAGTGTTAATTACAGATGGACACAATAAAAAATTCCAATAGAAAATATCTGTTTGAAATGCAGTTGAGGTTGGTATTGACTGATCTGCATCAAAATGGTTTAAGTTGGTGCAGATCAAAAACTTGATCATAAAATCATAACCCAAGTTGAAAGGGACTTCCAGACTCCCCCAGTCCATCCTCCTCTTCAAAACCGTTCTAATTAAATTAGATTGGTCAGGGCCATGTCCATTTGACTCCTGGACAGCACCAGATATAGAGATCCACAACCTCTCTTCAGAAACTTGTTCTGATATTCAACTACTGTCATGATATTTTAAAAAATTAAATACAGATTGGGTGTAACCCTCATTGGGTTTTCCCAGGTTCCAGCTTATCACTGAGTGCCTCTGAGAAAAGTCTCTGCCTTTCCTATATCCTCTAATTATGTAGTTGTAGGCAACAATAAAGTCTCAGGTGTCTCTTCTCTAGGCTGAAGAGACACAGTTCTCTCAGGCTCTCTGTGTACATAATTTTCTCCAGCTCCCTGACCATTTCTCTTGCTCTCTATTAGAACTGCTCCAGGATTTCAGGATCTTTGTTGTATCAAAAACCCCAAAACTGGACATGGTGCTGCAGGTGTGGCCTTACAGGTGCCAAACAGAGGGGAAGGATAACTCCCACAACTTACTGGCTGCTCTCTATTACTAATATAGCCCAGGATGCAGTTGGCTGCCTCTGCTGCAAGGGCACTGTGGTGGCTTATATTCCGCTTGTCCAGCAGGATGTATGGATCCTTTCTTGGGGAGCCCCTTCCCAGATAGCCATGCTTCAGCTTTTCATATTGCTTGGAATTACTCTGTGCCAGATGTGGGGTTCTACTTACTCTTGTTGGACTCGATGAAATTCTCATCAGCTTGTTTTTGACTGCTCCCCCCAGTTTGGCATCATCCACCAACTTGGGGAAAGTAGGTTTGTTTTTCTTGTTGGTGATGCTGCTTCATGTGCTGTCTGTGCTGTGTTCTCTGCATCACACAACCACAGATGATTTGGGTTGGGAAGTACATTTAGCAATCACTTAGTCCTACCCCCGTGCTGTGGGCAGGGACACCTTCTGGTAGACCAGGTTGCTCAAAGCTTCATCCATCCTGGCCTTTAACACTTCCAGTGGCAGGGCATCTACAGCCTCTCTTGGGTATCCAGTTCCAATGCCTCACCACCTGCATCATAAAAAATATGCTCCCTCTGTCCAATACAATCAACTCCCTCTTACTTTAATGTCTTTCCTCCTTGTACTGACACTAAAGGCCTTGGTAGAAAGTTTCTCTCTGTCTTTCTTACATGCTTGCTTTATATACTCACAGGGTACTATATGGTGTCCCTGGAGCCTTCTCTTTTCCGGCTGAAGTTCCACATGAATATGAGGAAGAGCCGTGCAGGTGACCATCCAGTGGAACAGATTGCCCAGAGAGGTTGTAGAGTCTCTCTCAAGATATGGGTATGGGGATATTCAAGAACTGTCTGGATGCAATCCTGTGCCATGTGCTTTAGGATGACCCTGCTTGAGCAGGGGGGTTGACATAGATGGCCGACCATGGTCTGTTGCAACATGACCCATTCTGACCTGTGATTCTGCGAAGAACCCCAAATCTCTCCGCCTGTCTTTACAGGAGATATGTTCATATCTCTCCTTTAGGTCCCGCTCCAATAGGTCCCTGTCTGTGTCGTGCTGGGTGCAGTGCTCCAGCTGGCGTCCCACGAGTGGGACACGAGTGGGGCAGTCCTCTCCCTGGACCTTCTGGCCGTGCTGCTTTCTGTGCAGCCCAGGATGTCGCTGTGGAGGGCCAGGAAGCAGCCGCGGGCGGCTGTCGCCGGTCGCGGGGCCCGTTGCCCAGGTGAGGCGCTCCGCGGGCGGGCGAGGGCTGTGCCGCCCGGCCTCCCGTCAGCGGCGGCGCTGCCCTGGTTACGGGCCGGGCTGGGCTGGGCCCGTCGGGGCCGGGGCTCTTCGCCTCCCAGCGGCAGGGAGCCCGGAGCGGGGCCGTGACAGCTGTCGGCCCGCCGCGGTCAGGACGCAGCCGGCGAGGGAAGGCGGCTCCAGTGGCCCGGCTCTGCCGCGGGGCCGTTCGCAGCCGCAGGATGGAGAGCGCCGGGGCCCGCTGTGCCTTTGGAGGAAGCCGCGATCCTGACGCTGTGTGCGAAAAACACTTGTTTAAAGGCGAACTGCCAGAGCCCCTGTTTCAGCTGGCATGCAGCCACCACCTCTGTGCTGTCCCTGTGAATCGCAATGAATTGTGCATCTGGAACACAGCCACAGCTCAGGTAATGCTAGAATGGAGCCTTTTGTAGGCTGCTGCTTTAAACTAAGTCATAAATATTTGAGAGTAATGTAGATATCTTAGGTTTCACTTTAATGCTGGAAAGATACTAGCATTTGTTATGACCTTTGTTACTGTGATAAGAATAAAACAAACTCTTGTGGTGGGTTGGCCCTGGCTGGCAGCTAAATCCTCACCCAGTCTCCTGCTCTCTCCTTCCCAGCTGGGTAGGGGGGCATATAGGATGTGCAAAAATGAGAAGTCACAGGTGGAGACAAAGGTAGTTTAACGAGTGAAGAGGAGAGAAAGAAAAAAGCTGTATGAAGGCAGTCACCACCCCCTACTAGCAGACCCATCCCAGTACAGGCTTTGAGCAACAGCCACCTTAGAATCAATCTCCCAGGCCCTCAACACTTTCTTGTGTGCAATATCCCTGTTTTATTGCTGGGGACAATATCATGTGGTAGGGAATACCCCTTTGCCAGTTCAGCAAACTGAAAAATTAGTTCTAGCTGTGTCCCCTCCCAACCTCTTATGGATCTTCAGCCTATTATTGGGATGGGGAAACTGAGAAAAAGTGGGGGAAAAAAGAAGGCCTCGATGCTGTGCAAAGAGTAGTTGGCAACAGCCAAAACATTGCTGTGTTATCATCATTATTTCTGTCACAAAATCCAAAGCACTGTGCCATGCAATCTGCTATGAAAAAAGTTAACTCCATCCCAGCCAAACTCAGTACAATTACAATGTAATTTAACTGATTTTGAAGCTGTAAATAAAACTTAGTTATTGTTGTTTTGATTTCATGTACATTATCCATTTGTAGTTTTGTATTAGTCATAATCTTTGTTTGAAGTGATTCATTTAACTCTTCTTTATCTACATTTGTCAGCCATTATATTTGTTGGGGCATCATTACTCAATTTCTGCATTGTCATTTGGAAGTAAAATCAATCCGCTTCTTGTCTGCTCCGCCTCTCATGAACGTGTGATAGTGTGGAATCTTGATGAATGTACACAGCAAGTGCAAGAAGGTAGAGTATTGTTTATATAATGTATATATCATATTTAGAAGAAGTGATTCAAAAGCAATCATTCACCACCACTGACTCAGACCAATGTCCAGCCAGTTTCTGAGCAACTTTGGAAGGCCACCCCCAACACCTCCTTTACTCCCATGGCTCCTTCTGTAACAAGATTGTTACTTCTGAGAAGCACGCCTCAGCCACTCAGATTCAGCAGCACGAACAGCCCCATTAATGCTTCATTTCTCTGTCGCTCTTCTTCGGCAACGCCGAGTTGAACCAGTTGAACCGATAGCACAACCAGTTGTGTCATTGTACCTTCCTTGGAGATGCCGCGTTCCCAGCCACCGGCCCCGTGCGGCGGCGGCCCCGCGGCGATGCTGAGCCGGGTCGGGAGCTGGCCGAGGTGCTGTGCGGGAGCAAGCGCCTGCTGGCAGCCCCGGGGCAAACAGAGAAACAGTGCAAAGGCAGCGACGTTCTGCCACTGTGGAATAAAATGGGCAGAAGAAAAAATTAATCATAGCAGTATCGTATAATTAAATATGACGTGCCAAATGCTACATTTTCTGGAATACTTGTGGAACTAGTGTTCCTTCCGTCTCTGGAACATTGTTTCCGTGTGTGTGAGAGAGAGACCAATGCAAGTATCTGATTTGAGAGAAGAGTGCATGAGTGAAGGAGCATTGTGGGGACATAACACACAGAGAACAGGAGTTTTAGTATCCTGACCACCGTCTTGGTTTGGAGTTTCAACCAATGGAATTAGATTCTAGGGAGCAGTGCTAACCTCTCTGCAAGCTTAAATTAATTGATTCATTGGAAAGTAGAAGAATAATGAAAGAAAAAAAAAAAAAGAGTCCAATCCCAAGAATCATGGTTCACTGGATTCCCAGTGGCAGTCTATCCCCCTTTGGTGTCAACATTTAAAATTGCATGGCATTGTCCCACACTATTAAAAGTTTCCTCCTTGTTACCTATAGTTAGAGATTTGCTGATGACTTAATGTGACAGAGTTCCTTTGTACTCTGCTCCATTCTGAACTTATATATATATATACTATGAAAACTAATGTCATAAAGAGAAGTTAAACTGATGCCTGATGCCTTTTCCTGGTCTTAAAATCAAGAGTCAAACATGGTTAGAAGGGAAAAAGGGATTTGACCTCTGTATTTATTTCAAGGATCCTGAGGTGCGCCATGTCCAGATGGAATGTGCTGAAATGCACACTGCAATGTACCTCCCAAAAAAAGATCAGGTATAACATTATAGGTCTTACTCATTAGCATATCTATCAAAGATTCCCCAGTTCGAGTGAGCCCCCTCCCCAAGGAACCTTCCTCTGGATGGTTCTATCTTAGTTTACAAAATGTGTTCTGGAGAGGACCTTGGGGTCTGGGGCTCACTGATCCCTGACTACAAAGCTTCTAAGATGTTTAGTCTCGTAGCTTGACAAACAAGTCCACTAAGAATACAGAAGTTATAAAAAGGTATAAAAGGGGTATAAAAGGAAAGGCAGAAAATCATCATGGCATCATAACAAAATCAGTGCTTTTTATTAAAAAAGGTCAGTATAAAATTTTAATTAAAATTTTTAATTTTAATTTTTATAAGAGTAACCCAGAGAATCAAAGGGTGCTTCAGGAAATGGGAAAAAAAGGGGACTATGAATTTGGAGGAAATAAAACTGGAAGACAGGAAGAGAAAGTAGCAGACAGATAAAGAGTATATGTAGTTTTGATACAAAGACATTTGACATCCAGATTATCTGCTGCTGGATTTTTTCATTTTATCTCCTTCTGCAAGTTCCTCAGCAGATGCTGTAAAGTCTTTGTCTCCCCAGACTGTCCTCTGCACATTCTTGGCATGTTTTCTCATACTATTTCTTATAAATTTTGTCAAAGTAGTTAAGAAATTCTTTGCCTGTTCTTGACTTGTTAATCAATTGTAAAAAGACTCCACAGCATCTAAGATGAAAGCCTGAAAGGACACCATTAGTATTCTAGCTAATTTGTTCCCTATGAAATCCTAGAGTTTAATGTCATATACAAACTGTCCACACATTAAAGGCAGCATTATAAAATAGGAATCTGTAGAAACCAGTCTGCTCAGTTTCCTACATCTCACTGCACCAGATTTTTATATTTCATTGAGTCTCATTAACAATACAATTGCTGCAGGGTTTACACCTCGAGGAATTGTTATAGGAACTCTTTTGGGAATGGTGCATCATATAAGATTTAGCCCAGATGATCAGCAAGTGGCAGTATGTGCTGGAAATCAGATCTACATGCTAAGTGCAAAGGTGAGATACCATTCTTTGTAGCCATGATACTGATATTTCTTTTACTTATACAAATAAAATCATGATACATGATTATGATCATGTACATAATTATGATCATGTATCATGTATCATGTACATAATCATGATACATGATTATGATCATGATTACTAGAAATGCTAGTAAAATTAAGCAAAAACATTCATTTTGTGTCATAAAATAAGTAGAAACTGATACTTGATAATGCATCATATATCAGATAGAAGACTAAGTTTTAAGAATTGAAATGAAACGGTATCTCAATAACTTAGAAGTAGAAAATATTCTTAGGTCATCTGAAAAGTTTTTCCTATATTATTCAGTCTGAAGAAGCAAATGTAACGTGTAGTGGCTTTGCCAGCAGGATGGTATACAGGGCCTCAATTTCAATAAGAAAAATCTTACTGAATTTTACTTTGAAAACAAATCTGACAATGATTAGCAACAGTTACTAATTATTAAAACACTTACTTGTCAATTTTATGTTGAAGTCTATTCTGGTTTTATTTTTGACTCGATTAATCACAGAATGAAGCTATACTAGCTGAATTGGATGGCCACTTGGCTCCGGTGACTGCTGCCGAGTTTTGCACATGGGAGAAAAGTATGCTCGTATCAGTGTCAGAAGACAGAACCTTTAAGGCAAGGAAACTGTAGAGATGAACCTGAAAAAGAGTAGTGAATATGTGAAGTAATCTTATTTATTCCCCTTTAAATATGTTTTGAAGAGTAAGTAGAGAACATCTTTGACTTTATGGAGATAAGGACACTGTTCTTAGAATTGCTTGGAAAATTGTAATAAAAATTAATTACTCTTTTTTAAAAGAACAATGCAGGTTTTGTACATTCTAAAATTTCCACAGTTAAGTATTAATTTCAGTGATTATTATGATCTGGGAAATAAAAATAAAATATTTTGATCAGTTTGGCTGCAGCTGAAGTCTTTCAGGTATGCTGACCTGAAGGAAAACATTTCCCTTTGAGCATGCTGACGTTGATCTGAATTTTACCTTTTGGGAATAATAGATTGGGTTATTGTACACAATGCACCCCTCCCCTCTTTTCCGTATATGCCTTTTCATAAATTTAGCTAAAATCACTGAGAGATCAAGCTAAGCAAAGATGATACTTTGTGTATCCATATCATGTGTGTTTCACCCTTTTCATCAGGGATACTTAACAGTTAAACAAAACCCTTCATAGCTGGAAACAGGTGCTGAAAAAAATTCTTGCCTAAGAATGTCACTTGCAATGGCTGCATTTCTCTGTTTTCACCACGTGATGGCTGTAAAAAGTTGTGTTTTCCATAGGTATCTAAGTAGGTAACTATAAATATATATATATATATATATATATATATTATTTT
>VXAC01003379.1:341465-403316 GCA_013399225.1 Rhipidura dahli
ATATATATATATATATATATATATATTATTTTCTTTTCTATCAAAAGGTGTGGAACTATTCTACCACCCAGTTAATATATCAGTCAGGAATAATAACAGGTAAGTTTTCTATTTTTAAATGTATTTTTTTCAATGCAAAAAATCTTCTATCTCTAAACAACAATCTATGATTATTATAGAAGTTTTAGGTTGATTCTGTAAAAATAATTCTAGTAGACTAGGTATCAGTAAACATTATCCTTTAAAGCCAACAGTAAACCTTTTTTCCTTAAAGTCTGCTTCTCAGTGGATAGTTTTAGTGTACTTTCATAAACAAGTCTGAAAAACTCACAGCAGCTTGGGTGAGAGGTGCAGGAAACCACTGCCATGGCAGTTTGGGTGGCAGACAGTCCAGAGAACTTTAAATGAGGCACACAAAGCACTGTGCACAATAGAACTGCAGTAAGGATTTTTTCCCCCGTCTTTATAAATAGGGAGATGCAATCCTTTATCATGTGTTTTAATTAAGTATCTGATTTGTGTCTACTCAAGAAATACTTTTATCTTTCTTTTTTTGAGCAGCATTTCCTTTGCTAAGTCTGCTAATTGATGAAGAAAACAAACAGATTATCACTGGATGTGCTGAGGGACAGGTAAGAATTGTCCATTAAACTCACTGTCTGTGTCAAGAATCAACTATTATTAATGTTTCTGTCTATAAAAAAGGTTCACAAACTGCCTAAGTATTTTGAACTGTTAAGAGTTATTTTAGTAAGCATAATTCAGTATTTCAAGTGTAAACCATTAATGGTACATAAGACCTCTATTACAAAACAGAAACTTTTTCCTGAAGACCAGGAAAATTTTTAAGAGCACAATCAGTGATTATGTAAGAAGAGTACACTGAGATGCTATAAATATATTGGTTAAAAAAAAAAAAAAAGGATGAAAAAGAGGATCATCCTATTTTGGCCAAAAAAAAAAAAAAAAAAAAAATACATGACAATAAATGGAAGAGGCTGTGATTTCAGCATGTTGGATTTCTAATAAAAATGTGGTCAATGCGAATATCCATTTCACCTCTTCTTTAATGGTAAGAATATATTTACGTGATATTTTCCAGGTGTTTTTCTTCAGTGTTACTATTCAGTAGTTCTGAAGAAAATTAAAGCTTTAACTATAGCAGTGTCTAAAACAAGAAAGGTGTAAATGAAATTCATGTACACGACCCAGTGAGCAATTACATGCATGTTACCTGTGATTTTTAGTCGTGGAAAATAGTCTATAAGAAGCTTTTTTTTAACATATAAACATGTGGGAATTAGTTGTGCAGTTCAAACTGCTCATTGCTGCTTTTGCTAATTTTGAATACATTATCTTTGATTATCTTTAATAATCTTAGAAATACATATAATTGATGTTCTTGTCCAAGGTGAGATGCCATATGCAAAAGTTCACTAATTACCTCCACAGTTTTAAATATTGGATCTTTAGTTGGTATTCATGTAAGCTTTATATTTAGTGTCAAAATGTTTGTGCAATTGCTTTTTCTTTTTCTTGCAGCTTTGGATCTTCAGTTTAATCAGTGATCACAATTACCGTTGCATAGCACATATCGACTTAAAGAAAGAACAAGAGAAATTCTGTAATAAAGTGTGGAAATCTGGCAAAGAAATAGGTAGCACAGTGTTCCTAGAATGCTGTTTATGGCATAGTGTAGTTGTAACTGGCTATAGAATGTGTGCTTTTTATACTGTGAAAATTTATTGTAACTGATGGACTCAGGAGTCTTAGACTGTGGCATGGAATTCTCACTGAAGCTGTTATGTAGTTGGGAATTGGTGTATCTGGAAGAAATTATTCACCTATGTATGTAATAAATTCTTGGTCAATGCATTTGTTCATAAAACATTGCATTGTACACTATTAAGTATTTGGGTTTTTACTGAATTCGTTGTCCAAGGCTTCAGTGAGAACAGAACCAGTGCCTAAAAATTAGTCTAAATGGAGTATCATTTCTCAGTTACCTTTGAAGTTTCTAGGAATCTCTTTATTTTTTTGATTTTTTCTTAATTTTTTTTTAATCCATACCAGTGCCTTCATGAAATGGTATTTCTCTGTCTGTAATATTTCTAGTGGTATAACACAGAGTACATATAAGTTTTTAAAGACTACCCTGGTAACCCCAGCAGGGTGATTCCCTGATATCTGACTGGTTTGACAATTCTCTTGTTCTGCCTTGGGATCACCATGAGCAGGTGACAGCCTTGGTACAACAGGAGGTAACGCTTTCCCTGCTGTGATGCCAGTGTAAATGCCCATCCCCTCAGCACTGCTGTGGCTTTCTTAGGGAAAGGGAACTCTGGTTTCCCTCGCTTGCTCTGTTTCTGGATCAATGAACATTGTGTTCTTTCCTGCTTAGTGGTCCTGCTTCCATAATCCTAAAGTCCTAACCTAAGGAGAAAGACTGCTACATTTCTTGTTATTATTTTAAAATCTATGCATCTCACTTTCATGTTTGAAAGAGAGTGATGTAACGTCTGTCTCTAATGCTGAATTTGATGCTAATAGTTCTTAAGTGTGAATTGCACATGCAGAATGGATTGGAGACTCCTTGGGAACAGGGAACTCAGGTGGATTTTCATCTTGCTTTTGGATTATGTTGTAACTTTAATGTCAAGGGAATATTCAGGCTAGTGGAAAGATACCCAGCATATTTAAGGATTGATGGAATATGGCTTTCAGTGTCACTAAAATCTGCAAACTTTTTCAGTTCATAAGTAGGCTCTTTGGATTTTGTCCCTAGGTATTTGAAAAAAACCCACATAATAACAAGGAAAGCTGGCTCTTAGGATTTATCCATCTTTTGAAATAGAAGTTTCTTGAGTGTGGGCTTAGTTTTTCATTGCTGCTACAAATTCTCTCTTGAATCCTATCTGTTTCCCTTGTTTCTTAGTTTTTTGATAGCTGGTATTGTTGACTTTTTTAGGTGAAGGGCAGAATAATTCCAAGCTTTGCAAAACAGACAACATGAGACCAGAAGGATCAGTGGAAACATCATTGCCTGTCCTCTCAATTGAACATTGTGACTTCTTTGTATGTTTCCACAATGAAGAAGACACGTAAGCTTTTTAAAATACCACCTAGTATTTGGCTTGAATTTATTTCTAGGCATTCCTATTGGTTCTTGAATTATTTTCACTGCAACTTAGTATTTTTTGAAAAATGAAATAGAAAAATCAAATAATATTTTTAGTGATCTGCAAGTTTTGGTGGCCATCTCTTAAGAGGATAATGTACACAAGTTGATACAAAGTTAAAACTGGTTTTTATTCTGAAAAATACTTTTATAAAAATGTAATTGAGAATATCCATTTTAACATCTAATGATGCAAGATGATGAGGGAAGATGAGCTAAAATGTAATTAATAAATCAAATTTATTTTGAGTTTTCTTTCCTAAAAAAAGTCTGATGCAGCCACTGTGTGACTGTGTCAGTTTGCCTTCCAAGTTTAAATAATTTCTGAACTACTTAACCTGCTCCAGTCAAACTTCTGTAATGGTGCTTTCAGAACATGCAGCTTTTGCTCATTCCCGTGGAATTGGTTAGCCAGGTAGAAGTAACCCTTACATTGCATTTCTTTCCTGAAGAGAAGTAGAACTGTGTTATCAAGCACCTGGAGATCTGTTCAGGACACTCCCACAAGACCTGTCTTGAAGAACAACCTGTTTGTACTGTAATTTATGATTGCCACTTGGATAAATTTCCCAGCCACATCATGTTTTAGAAAACTCCTGTCCTAACCTTTGCTGTGTGGTGGGTTATTCAAATGGAACTGATTAATCTCTGGTTAGATATACAAACAACTTTTGATGAACAAAGAAGAAAAATATCCAGCAGTCCTGGATGATTTTGGTTGTCTTTATGTCAAATTTAAGTAATCATTAACAGTTATTTTCATGATGCCTGCGTATTTAGACGTACCACCATTGAGAGGAAGGGAGTGGTGATTTTTAAGATGCACATCTCAGACATACTTTAATGCAGTGGCAGCACTTGAAGGCCAGATGATGAATTATTATAGTCTGTTTTATTGCTTGTATAATATCACTCTCAAATTATCAAAACTTTGTCTTCATCACAACTGTAAGTTTGATTTGAACTTTTAAAGATGACAAGTTTTCTGCTGATAAAGAATCCACCCTGTTCCTAGTGAGGTTATTCCAGGAACTGACTCATTCAATTCTATCTCTAGTCTGAATTACTCTCTTTTCATATACACTCTTCTAGTATGCTTTTTACTCTGATAGTCCAGTGCTAGCCGCTATCAAGTTCTCTTCTTGGACAGCAAATTACAGTTCATAAACAAGTAACCTTTGTGCTTCTGGATAAAAGAGTTTGCATCTTGTATAAGGCATGTTTTGTATAACATTTTTAAGATTTGCTCTTGAAATTTTCTGAAACTCAATCTCATTTATTTTCAGTCACCTTTTGGGATATGGTTGCCTGCAATGGATACACAGTAATAGATTGTTTGAAATAATTTTATGATTTGAGATAACATCCCTTTCCCATACCCACGTGTTACTGCTTCACATTGTAGATCTAAGGTCTATTTGTTCTTTCAGCTGTCACATCGCAGTTGAAGGTTTTGTTCTGCTTATAAACAACCAAGGCCATTACATTCTTACTATTAATTCAGTTCCATTATCTTTTGGGTTGAGAGTTTTGTATTTATAAATATTTTTTTCTATTTATTTTTTAAATACAGTGTGTTGGTTTCAGCAGCTGGTTCAGATTTGCCTGAACAATCGAGAAATCCCTGATATACTGCTTTTCCTGCCTGCAATGAAAAGCAACAATGAAACATTTTTGGAATACTAATGTCCAAAATTAGGCATCTCACACTTCCCTAAGCTTTTTGACATTTTATTATTGTGAAGTGGGAGTGAGGTAAACTTCCTGGATATATCACTTTATGTTGTTCATAATAACTTGATAGTGACACTTCTTTATAAATAATTCAAAGAATTTGCAAATTAAATCAGTCTGTTACTGCCATAATGGAAGTAGTGGAAGCCACAAATAAAGCTATTTGTATCATATAAAAGAATCACAAACCAGAACTGAAACTGTCTATTCCAGTCTGCTTCTTAACATATTTGACTGTATATATCTGGGGTTCTTTTTGTTGTTGTTATTGTTGTTTGTTTTGTTTTGTTTTGTTTGGTTTGGTTTTTGATAAAAATAATACTAAGCCACTGTGGTGAGATTTTTCATACCAAGTTACAGCTTCATATTTTTCCATATCCTTACTTCAACTCCCGTGGTCTGATTATACAAATAAAACTGATAAGTCTACTGATGCCTATTTGAAAAATTTATTAAAATGTTGATGTCAATTTTTATTTATTGTGGCATCAAAACAGTTTTTTTTTTTTGAGAATGACAGCTAGTTTTTTTGTTACAATTATCTGATGCTTGATAATATATTTCTTCTGTTAGGGCGTTGACTGAAATTGTAACCAGTTGGTTTACTCTGTGGTGCTTGCAGGAGCTGGATTTCATTACCCGACTGCAGTAGTGCTGCCAGTAAGCACAAGCTGAGACAGATATTCCAGACTTGCCTCGGGGTTTCCCCCTTAGTTTGTGCTGGCTTTTCTCATGTACTTTAATTATGTAAAAACATACATTGAATTTCACTGCTTTTTTGGGCGTTCATATAAGAGTGGCAAAAGTAAACTCTGAGTGGATTTGCCTCTTGGTTTGAATTTTCTCTTTGTGTATATAGTGCTTTTACAGCATCTCCCATCTCTTACAAACCACAGTGATTTTTGAAGAAAAGTATTTCCTGTGCAGTTTTAGATGTGCCACGAAGCACTTACATGAAATCAAGGATTGTGTTCTGCTCTTAGTTTTAAAAATTTCACCAGTTTTGCTTGAAACTTTGAGCTACAGATTTGAAAAAAAAATCTTTAAATTTAATGGGTTTTTTTTTGTGTCTGCTTTATTATTGTTTTACTGGGACTGGGTAATGAATACTAAAAAACCTAGTTGCTGTTTGTTGTATGGTAACAAGAAAATCCTACTCAGAGATATTTTTTCTCCTTGTTTTAATAGATATTCTTCCCTGAATACTAGCTATTTTTGGATAGGAACCTCTACTGGCTTGTTAATAATTAATTTGGCAAACTTCGAATTAGAAGCTTGTTTATCTTATAGAGGTATGTTTATAAGATGTCTGATTACACCATAATGTGATTGCTTTTGTTATCTGACATAAATAGTGTAAGAATTACGCTGTGAATAGCATAATACAATAGAAACCAACTGGTTTTTAAAAATGTTTTCTTCCTAATAGTTTTTGTATGTTTTTCTGACCCCAGTGACTTTTCTCAGAAGACATGTTGGCACTAGATCTGTGTAGTGGCTAGTAATCAATTTTTATTCAATTTTGCAGTTCATGAGTATTAAATACAAGGAATGTTACTCTACTCCATTATAATTCAAGGGTAAGCTAGAAGTATATAATTTGGAGAGAGTGGATTAGGGTCATGTCAAATTAGTATGAGTAATTTTTTTGTGTCTTAGAGATGCAGATATTATTTTATAGCACTATGTTCTTGTTGGTAAAGATTACAGTGACCTCAGCATTCGGATTGCCAGATCATGTACAATAACAAGGAAGGCAGCTAATCAAAAGGTGAGTATGCAGTAAATATTGCTTTAATAATTTAAAAAGTTCCAGTTGTTCTCAATAAATACTAATTGACATTTTGCTGGCAGATAAATTTACGGATTTGTTTTATTTAGTGTGAATTACACAGCAATGTCTTTGAAGAGGGCTGATTCTTCATTATGGAATCTGCTAGTTTGAAGCTCTTACAGCTTATATACAGTCTAAAGTGATTAATAAGGAAAAGGTGAATTTTTACAGTATTCAGGGTGTACCTTGAATGTCAAGAATGACCACTGGAGAAGCAGAGGAAATCTTTTAGGGGAAAAAAGATATAAACTTTGTTATACCTTGTTTCTCAAACAAATGTGAGGATGCATTACTTTTGAATCCTTCTAAAGACTCTGTCAAAACTATTTGGGTTGTGAGAAAATTTCTGTTGAAAGTCACTAACAGTGATTTAAAAAAATATAAGGTATTCTTGTCTGTAGACTCCACTTTTGATGTTGCAGTTTTCCTACATATGTAAGCTCAATCTAGGCTGCACTAGGCTTCTATTTAACATAGAATTCTTTTGCTTTAGAGAAGGATTTTGTTTAAATTCAATTCTTAGCATGTTCTCATCATGTTGCTGAAGCCAATCTTTCTTCCATGTGTACTTCTTTTCTCTTAACTCTTACTGCAAAACTGTCTCTGGTGTTGGAGGTCTTGGAATTTCTGTCACTGTTATGTCTGTAAAATTTTTGAAACACATTTAATCAACATTGACATATTTCTGATGGATAGCTTTAACCATTCTTTACAACTTAAAGCTCCTTATGACTAAATCCATGGATATTTTTGACTAATTTTTACAAATTTCAGAAGTTGATTTCATTTTTCATTATAAATGTGTTATTTTTTTGTACTTAAATTATGAAGTAAATGGAGTGTTAATTTATGGTATAATTGCTGCAGGTTTTATGTTTGATCACCTCGATGTTTGAAGATATGATTGCTGTGTTGGAAGTTAACCTTGCTGCATTGGTGAGAACTCAGCACAGTGATTTTCTCCCATGTGGAAATGAGAAAAGTCTATCAGTTATTGCCAGGTACAAAACAATTAAATGGTTTTTCTCCATGTTGGATTATGGATTTGTTTATCAGGCACTAAAGTGTGTCATATGGTTTTCTGCAGTGCTATTTGTTGACATGGTTTGATTTTACTTCTTTTCCTATATGCTTTAGTTGTATAGAGAGGGAGAAATCACAGAATCACAGAATGGTTGAGTTTGGAAAGCAACCTGTCCAACCACCCTGCTCAAGCAGAGCCAGTTGGAGTCATTTGTCCATCACAGTGTCCAAACAACTTTTGAATATCTCCATGGAGGGAGACACCACAACCTCTCTGGGCAGCCTGTGCCAGTGCTCAGTCACCTTCAAAGTAAAAAAATTGTTTCCCAGTGTTCAGAGAGAACCTCCTGTGTTTCAGGTTTTGTGCATGGCCTCTTGTCCTGGTGCTGGGCACTGGGCACAAAGTCTGGCTCTGCAGTCTGCCTTGTTCCTCCTCTGCTGCAGGACTTCGCTTTCACCTTTTTGAACTTCACAAGGTTGCTGTCTGCCCATTTATCCTGACAGTAAATGTCTCCCAGGATGACAACACAACCTTCTGCTCTTTACACACTCCTCTCAGCTTTGAGTCATCACCAAACATGGAGAGGGTACACTCTGCTCCTTCATCTAGTCTATTAATGCAGGTGTTTAATGGAATTATAGTCATGGAATTGTATGGAATGGAGTTATAACCTCTGGGTTACTCCACTAGTTCCTGCTTTCCAATCAGACTTTAGGCCACTGATCATCACAGTCTGGGCCTGGTTTTTCATCTGGTTTTCAGTCCACCTCACTGTATGCTCATCTAGACCACAGTTCATCAGCTTCTCAGTGAGGTTCTTACAGGAGACAGTGTGGAAAGTCTTACTGAATTCAAAGTAGACAATATCCACTGCTCTCCTCTCATCTGCTAAGCCTCTCCTTCCATCACAGAAGTTTATCAAATTGATCAAGCATGACTTCCTCATGGTGAATCCCTGCTGGTTATTACTTTCTTGTCCTTTATGTCCCTATAAATAATTTATGAGAAAGTGCTGACAACTTGAAGATGACAAAAACCCTGCTATGTACACTGAAGTGCAGATTTCAGGGCTTATAATAAAATCGTCAGTTAATAGTCACAAAACTGGGATCTAACAAGTAAAATCTATGGTCTGGGAATCGAGTCAGGGCCATCCATGGCTTGTCTGTGCTGATGAGTATCTGATCTGATAACTAATCCACTATGCATAATTTGTTTTCCTTAAAATCTCATTGCTACTGCACACATACGCAGACAAATAAATAAAAAGGTGTTTTGGCACCTTTTCTAATCTGACATTTTTGTCCATTGCATTGATCAATTTTTTTGTGATTGGTTTTATAACTTAGGTGTACTTTACTGACAAATTCTCCATTGTGTAAAGGTTTAAAGAAAAACATGAAAGAACCCTCTAGTAAAACACTTGGTAAGTATAAACCAATCCTGAAATAAATTAATGAAGTTTTGTTTTTAATAACAGTAACTGACTTCCAGCTGGCTTGTGCCTAATACGATTAGTACGTTATTTTTTTTAAAAATGCATTATATTTTTACTTCGATAGGAAGAATTTTACACAGGAATTAACATGCATGAATGATTACATGTATTTCATATCATACATGTAATTATTCATGTAATTAATATAATCATGTACGATAATTTCATATCATACATGTACATCAATATTGTAATTGTAGTTGAAAATTATGGCTATAAGTTTTTTTCTTCTTTCAAAACCCACTGTCTGAGAACTTTCTGCGGATTTAAAAAGTGTTAAGAGTGTAGAATATTCACATTTTCATAAGTCGTTATTTTTCCACAGCATGTTGTAAATTTTTGTTGTAAATTGTAAGAAATTTGTCATTTCTTTCTTAACTTTGGTTATGAAATATACCAAAGAGGTGTTTTGATGTATTTTATTGTTCTGAATAATCTTTTGCCAATACTGGATGTTTAGGAAGTTAATTTTTGTCTCAATATTCTACTGCTTAAAAAAAGAGAAGATCTGACTTCTGATTGCCATTGAAGCACTTGTAGCTTTTTTTTGATTAGCAAAAATAAAGTAAAAAAAAATATTAAAAAAAATTTTTCATCATCACCATTTGCACTTATTGTGCCTGTTAGAATGTCAAATATCTCTAGGGGTTTATAGTATCTTCAGAATACAACTACAGCATTTTAGCTGGAATTCCAGGCTGCCTTGGGCACCTATCACTCCCAACCGTGCTGCCTTTGTTGACATCTCATGATCAGATCAATAAGTGCTGTAATGAAATCCTTTGGTCCCTTAAGGGACGTGGTACTGGGAGCTTCTCAGGAAGGACCTTTTTGTGCCTCACTGCTGCATAAAGAGAAAGGATAGTGGCATTTGAAGGGACTTCTACCCTCAGCATAAGTAAATGTGTCCCAGTGCATCTGAGTTTTTTCCCTGGGAATTCAACAAGGTCCAACATTTATTTGTAGACATTTACAGTGTCTATTTGTTTAGTTTGTTTCTGCTGATATGAAATACTCGTATTCAGTTTGGGGCTGAGGGGTGCCCCCCAGCTTTCCTAGTACAGCATTGGGCATGCAGACATTACCCATGACCTGAGTCATGTAGGAACACAAATAGTTACAGGTACCCACCAGTCAGCTTGTTGATGACCTTTAGATGCACTCCTTATTCCCTTATTCCAGATATAGGGTGTGAATACATTATAGCTAATGCATACAAAGTCTAAGCAGAGGCAGTCGAAAACACATTTGTGAATGAATGGTGAAAAAGTGAGTCAGAACAATATTCTTGCTACTTCAAAGTTTAAAGAAGTTCCTACTCATTCATAGTACTGGATGAGGGGTGTAATACAGTGTAACAGTTCATATTTCTTTCCTTTTCTCACTAATCATTATTTCAGAGTGACTGGTCATAAATGTGTTTTATAATGTAAGGAAACATCAAGTATTTATATTGTACAAGCCTATCTACCTTAACTGTAAAAATGAAATATTAAAAAAATTTTCATGTAAATTAAATTATTTTGCTGCAGGAGTGAAGAGCACAGTGAAAGATAAACCATTGGTTTTCCATAATAAAATCAAGTCATCAGGATATACAGCAGCACCACGGTGAGTAGAAATATTACTGTTTTCCCTGTTATATCAGTGTGGGATATTTTTTCCCATAATATAACTATGTGGTCTCATGACTTTGAAATTATTCACCTGTGAAAAACAGTTATGATGTTATCAAAGAAAAGAATTTTAAAAACATATTGTAAACCAAAATTTTCACAGCTTCGGGTCATTGATCAACTTCTTTTTGAAATCCATATTAGGTGTCCTGATTCTTTCATCTGACTAGACTCTTATTTCTTCAGCTTGCAGAAAGAATTGTCTGAGAACTTTAACTTTATGGATTTTGACCTTCAGAATGCGCTATTCAACAAATGACTCATAGAAATGAAGGTGCAAACTCAGGCATAATTAGACATTTATATTGTCATCAAAGTCTTCATTCTCTTATCTGCTGACATTATCCATAGACGTAAATAGTAAGAGAGAAGTGGGATTGCTTTTGTTTGAAAAAAACTGTTTCTCCCATGCAATGTTTAATGTTTCATATAAGAGAGTCTGTTTTCTCTCTCGTAGAATGACCATGTTTTCTCCAAATATTAATGTGAAAAAAACCCAGATATCAAAGTGGAAGACCAGTTGTAAATGGTAGGTAGTCTATCAACTCCATTAGAGGAGGAGCAAATTAAAACAAGGGTAGTTACAGTTCTGTTGAAAATATGGTTTGTCTCTGTTCCTCTCATTGGAACTTTTTAGTAAGGGTTATCACTAGAAGTAAAAGGCTTGGTAAATTTCATATAAAATTTATCACTGCAGCAAGCAATTTGGTTGATCCGACTATGGAGCGCTTCAAATAAAAGAAAATATGCATATCTATTTTCCTAGATTTTTGTTGGTAGGAAGAAAAGGTGCTAACTGTGGTTGGAAGCTAAGTCCCAACATGTTCTTAAGCTGCAGTTCTAGTTAGAGAAATAACTGGATGTGGCACAGGGAGATGTGATTTCAGATCATGTCCCTCATTCACCCCTAAAATATTGTTCTTTAAGTAAATGCGAAGTTACTCCAATGGATTTAAACAGAGTATGTGCAATAGTACAAGTTGACCAGTGGAATCTTTATAACTGGTCACAAAAAACAAACGTTTTTTTAAAGCTGGCATTTTCATGTTAATTTGTGTGGAACGCTAAATGGGGATATTGCACACATTTTTTCTCTTTGCTTTTATTAAATATTTGCTTTATGAAATACAAACATGAAAGTAAAGAATGATTGATGCCATAATTTTTCTCATTTTAAAAGAGTTGAAGTGTTAAGAAACCCACTTAATAGCTCAAGACTAAGTCTTTTAAGCCTTGCACACACAGGAAGCCTTTACATGAGTACTTCAGATAATTTCAACTTTGGTTTAGCCCTGTTTTATGTCAGTTAAGCTACTTAGTATTTTAAGTTTTGTGTGTGTTTTTTAGTTAAATTACTTTTTCTAGTTAATGAATTTTGTCACAAGGTCTTTGTAAACAAGGTAGTTTACATTCTTTAAATACTTTTGTTAGCTATGTGACTTAAGAAAATTTTTTGCAAGATTGTTAATTTTTGATCTCATGAATTCACAACTCTCAGTGATAGGAGCAGTTTAAATATGACAATTAATTTGGGTCTTACCTTGGATCTGATGTATTTTTTCCAGCAAATATTTATATAAAGATGTTTAGAATAGTTCCTAAAGTGCATTTATTTTATAATTGAAATGAAGATATACTGGTTTCTTTCCTTTTTCCTTCTTTGAAGTAAAAATAAAGAATATCCATTGGAAAGTCATCCTCCAATCAAATATGAGAAAGAGATATCTGTTACTTGTAAACCAACCCCAATTTTTTGTATTCAATATTCTGGTAAGTACAGGCTTTATAAAAATGCAGTTGTGCCAGTGTGCAGAAAAAAATCCAATATTTGTATGGCATAGTTTCTAAAAATTGTGGATTAACTGTGGATAAATTCACAGAAAACTTTCTGGTAATACCACATACTGTTTGATGATAATTTTGTGTCTTGCAAAACCATGCAAGCTGTTACTACATTTGCAAAAGGATTCTATTTCTGAATTTATGTCTTGTTTCCTTTTGAATTTATGCTATAATTTTCCCACTACTACTTGAAAATTAAGAGTTCTTTTACTAAGGAATTTATTTTCTGACATATTTACTTAGTGTCATTAGGGTGTATTAAAAACTCAGGTTCTGTTTAAAAATATTCAGAATATTCCTATTTCTTATATAAATATTATTCAATTTTTATAAATTGAAATATTAAAAAGGAAATAATTCTGTGTGATCCAAAGAGAGGCATTTTTCTTAACTGCTTTGGATAAATGACTCTTGCAACAGGTTTAGTCAGTTACAATGTAAATATGATTAAGCAGAAAGCACTTCCTAGGTTAGCAATCAAGCATTTTACCTGGTATATAATGATGTCAATGTGCACCATGCAAGCCAAAATAATTTCAAAATATTAAAAAAATTAAATCTTTGTAAGTATTTTGAGGACAAGAACAACTTTCACCCCCAGGAAATAAAAGCAATTAGATGAATCAGTAATTTTACTAAAATATATTCCAGCTATCTCTCTGTTTTGCTAGTACATTTTAAGTATAAATCCTCTTTTAGTTTGAGGAAGAAACATCTTTTTCTCTTTTTTTTTCTCTTGCACACCCATGCATGCACCCACAGGCTTAAATAATCACAGTTTAGTAAAAATTTCAGAGGGTTCTTTTTTTTGAGTTAAAATTTTTTGTTATTTAGAGAATATGTCAGGGCAAGAAATTAATTGCCTACAAAATCATACAAAACTCTGCAACACTAATCTGTGATGCTCATACAAAATCTGTGTTAAACATATGATATGAATATCTGGTTTTTGTTTTGTTGTAGTGACATACGTGTTTTTTATGATTAAAGAACCAGCATATTGGCTCCTTTTTGCTTTCAAATGTAAATCATTAGATGCTCTGCTTTATAGGAGATGGAGAGCTGCTGGCTTGTGGCCTGGCTGACAAAACTGTGCTGATATTCAATTCCAATCTTACTGATGTGCATAATGTTTTTTCAGGTAAATTTATGAGTTATATTATTAAAGATATAACATATGATTGAGTTTGATCTAAATTGGCATGGATTCCACTCACATCACTCTGAGAACAAGAGAGAGTGAGTACTGATGATTTAAGATGTAAAATTTATTTTTCTGATTGCTTAATTTTATCCTAGAATTAAACTGACTACCAGGTGTTCCCATTTCTCAATTTTTTGTGAGGTAAGAAGCAATCTATGATGATATATATTGAAATCTTCATCATGATGTTTCAATAATTAAAGAGAAACAGTCAAGGCAATATATTGCAATAATAAAGCATGTGTATATTTTAGTAGTATACTCATATGGTTTATTAGCCAAAAATTGACTACGATGACTTGGCAAAAGATGTGTTTGCTTTGCAACTCCAGACTTCTAAAGAATAACCATTTAAAAAAGAGGGACTATTCCTATGAAGAAATCCACAACTACAAAAGTGTATGTGTGTGCAAACATGTAGGCTTTTAAATGAGTCTTAAACACCAGATTATGTCTAAATTTCTACAGGAACAATCTGTTAAATTTTAAATAACAATGAATTTTATGACTTTAAATCAGTCCTGATAAATGAATTTTCTTTGAAAGCTCATAATTGAAAATGAATGGTTTTTACTAGCTGACCCTAACAAGTATTAAAACCAGACTACTTAAAGATATTTTAGAGAATTATTTCTAAGTAAATAACTCTGACAACTGACTTGTGAAAACAGTTTTTCTTTCCGAGTAGTTTTTATTACATTTAGTGGAAGAAGCTGTGACATTAAGGAGGCAACATTACTGATATTCTTCTTGTGTGAGGAAATTGATGAAAATATGCAGTGTGGACAGAGTAATGGGGTCTTCTACAATAGCAAGTTCTCAAGTTTTTCACTGATTAATTTCATTGATACCTTTAAGCCTTTGTGTCTTTTTTTTAATGATGCACAAGTCCGAAAAGCAACATAAACCACATTGTACTGTGCATGTAGTTCTTTCAAAAGCAACTTAAATGTTGAACTGCCAGATAAAGTAATTCGAGGGGGTAGGAACTACAAACCATGAGTTGCCTGCTTGTTTCATTCACATTGTTTTTCTGTACAGTTCAGATTACCATGCAGTCACCTGCTTACTTTCTACTTTTGGTGCTTGTGTTTTAGAAGTTTCAGAATATGTGCATTTTCATGAAAAACCATGATGCATTATTCTTCCTCAAAGCTGCAGCCAGTGGCAATGCAAAATTTTCTTTTTTTCAAGAAGTGGAAATTCTATCTTTTCTGCTAAAGAATTTCAATTTCAAGGCAGCATTAACATCTGAATATTGCTGCTTATCAAAAGTCATGATTTTATAAGGCAGCATCAGAGGAATGGTATAACAACAGTTTTTCTGTAAGCCTAATTTATTCAGTCTTGTTCCCTGAAGGGTTCAGTTACAGTTTAAGTAGTTCTGCATTCTTCTTCAGTGGTGGCTCTTCAGGTGTCTGTGTCCTGTAGTGAAGTGCAGGTAATGTTGAACAGCTGTAAAGAGTTACAGCCAACATGGCCTTTTTGAAGAAGTCTTTTTATAAAACCAGCTGCTATTCTCAATTTGCTCCAGGACTGGGGAACCCTGAGTAATGCCTGTTTTGAATCTTACTGGGCTCTTTCAGGCCAGCTGGCATCTCCTTCACTGTGCTTTGGGACTGAGGGGCTTGGAGTGCAGGGATTCTTAAGCTTTTTGTGTGGCTCTTCCAATTTTCCAAACCTCAGATTTTCCTAAAGTTTCTCAGGTTCCTTACTACTTTGGAAAAATGTTTTGTATATTCTGTCGTGGTTTTCTTTCTCTTTTTTTTTTTTTTGTGTTTTTTTTTTTTTTTTTTTTTTTTTTTTTTTTTTTTTTTTTTTTTTTTTGGTGTTTGTTTGTTTGGTTTTGGGTTTTGTTTTGTTTTCTTAAATGCAGATTATTCAAGGCTTCCAAATATTTTTATAAAATTGAAGCCTTTAAATAAAGCTTTGTGTTATGAACAAAATGAGAATAATAGTCACATGTGTACTTGTGCAGTACTTGTGCAGTTTTCTGGTGAAAATTTTGCAGCTGTTTGGTAACTGGGAAATAAAATATCTCATTTATAAGAGTTTTTGTACACATATGTCTACAAAATGAAATAATTCAATTCCTGAGATAAATTTATTAGCCCTCCGGTAATTTAAAGCAAACTATTTCTTACTATAGAAAACTTCAATTGACTAAAAATAAAATGAGCACAAGAGGGCAGCATAAGAACTTTGAATGTTTTAAGGCTAGATGAAATTTGTCAGAGTTCATCTGACAAATTGCAATAACATACATCAAAGTTTGTAAAATTTGATTGACGTTCTTTTTTGATGTTTTTGATCAGCTTCCATACAATGTTAGATAAAATTAATAATTTTAGCTTTTGAATATTGTTTCTGGATTTTAAATTTCTTTCTTTGAAAGTTTAAAATCTTGTTTTTAACAAGCCATTGAAGTGGCAAACTCATTTTATTTTGACAAAAATAGCTAGCTCAGTAATAAAAGGTTAATAAATAAAGTATTTCAACTATTTTCAATGTCTTAAGGGGTTTCCAGATAATGCTTAATACCAAATTTCATTGTAATATAATACTCAGATTCTTTTTTCAATACTGAATCTTTGCTTAAATTTAATTTCAAGAATATTTCTTGAAAGTGCTCTTCCAATAACTTTGAAAAATTAAAGTTGGAATTACTTTTGTTTGTTTATTAATGAGAGATATTTTTCTGTGTTTTTTGGTGGAAGAAAATTTCAATAGCTGGTTTACTGTTACCAGTTTTAATACAATCATTTGAAACCTTAGAATATTTTTTAATATTGTGCATAATTGTATTAAAACAATACAATTGACTCCAGAGAAATTAATAAATGCAAGAAATTAGCTTTATGATATTTCCATTATTATTTTTATTAGGTCATGATGGTGCAGTTAACTCTGTTGGCTGGAGTCATGACAAGAAGTGGTTAGTTTCTGCATCAGAAGACAGAACTTTAAGGGTCTGGTCAGTCTGCAATAAGGAACCTGCCGTAATTCTGGTAATTAGAAGCTTCCATTGGTTTAGACACAGAGAACACTGTTTTGCACTTTCATATACTTCTGTTTTAAATGCTTTGTAGGAAGAACCAATTCTAGAACTACTGAATGACTCCAACTGATATAACGAACTGGGTGATCTCCATCTACTTCCAATTAGGTTTTCCTCATGATAATTTAGGAAAAGAAAAAATCTACCTTGGTAAAAAAAAAATCCTGCTGGGCATTTCTGGAAGTTTTTGTTTTATTTTCTGGTCTGTACGTTCTATTTTCATTGGCTCAGCTCTGCTTGGCTTTAGTCTACTCCCTAGTTCAAAAAGAAGTTCAAAGCATGCAGCTAGATTGTATTAGATTCAATTGACTACAGATACAATTAAATTTACTGCCAGCTAATTTAAGCAGAATGAAATCCTTATTTTGAGATTAATCGATGTCAAAAATAGGATGGGCCACTATGTAGTAGTTTAACCTCCTGGCCTATGATTAGGATGACATGAGGGAGGCTCTGCCTTAACACCAGGATCTCAGACAAAAAATATTTGTTATGTTTAAATCCATTCTTAAGAGATTCCTTTATTTTGCAGGGTAAAGAGAACTTCCATAAGAATGTACGCTTTGCACAGTTTTATTTTATAGATACATTTATATTGCTGTGTTGTGGAGCTGAATTTCATCTATTAAGTTTCCATCTAGACACAGCCAAGGATGACCTAAAACGGTGAGTTTATTTCTCATTAACAGACCATTGAAAGTACTTGTACAGTTTGATCTGGGATTTTGTCAATGGTGAGATGAGCTGCGGGGGAGAAAATATTACAGAAAATAAAAAACTCAACAAATAGTAAAAGCTCCTTGCAAGATATCTTTGTTTTGAGTGGAAGGACGAAAAGAATTAGGGCTGCAACACTGAAGTCTTAGTTGATATTCTGAATGGCATGTCCTGTCCTGAAATGCTGATGGTATTAAACAGTATTGGGCTGCACCCTTAAATGGGAAAAACTGGTCTATTGCCTTGGTAGTTTTACTGCTGCACAGAAAAACATACTAAGCACAAGCTTAAATATATTTAGGAATTGGATTGCTTTCCTGGACTGGGGCATGGCCCTGCTCTGTGGAACTTCACTGAAATGCTAAATGGTCAGACAGAATTATGTCATAGCTTTCTTCCTTAATCTGATTACCTACCTTCTGTTTTACTCATTAATTCTTAGTTTATGAACATACTTATAACCCAATAAAAGGGTAACCCAAATTGCTACATAAACTTCAATTTCTAAGAGACAAGAATGAATGTACAGTGTCCAGCTCAGTGTGTCCACAATGCCTGCCTGAATTTTAAATGACTGGCACTTTGAATTGAACATGTATAAGACATATAGCAGATGCACTGTGTCAAAAAAATTTTCTTAAATATACTAAAATTTCTCTTTTTTTTTTTTTAAATAATGGGCACTCTTCTATTTCCCCCCCTCTGTTACTTTGGTTCAGTTTTCTCATAACTTATATTTGATGAATCCCAGTTTACTCTTGGTTGATTTGCTTTCTATGTGAAATTCTACCTGGACCATACCCTGTGAGGTATTTATCTGTGTAGCAGTCTGCACTGTAGAAACAAGGTGCTGCAGCTAACTCAAACTATTGTTCTTGCATTTGGGAGCAACTTCACTGTTTAAATCAGCCTCTCTTAGCAGGGTAAATTGGACCAAAAGAAGCTTCATACTGCCTTCATTAGATTGTACCTATTATCTCAGTCAGCTTCTTTAAAGTTAGCTTGGTAGGTTTACCCAAAAATAGAGATAAATCATGTGCTTTTTGTTGTGGGTTTGACTCTGGCTAAAAGCACCAGGCACCCACAAGAATTGTAACAAAGGGTTCATAAGTTGAGATAAGGATTAGGGGAAGAAAAACACTCTAAGTCAAAGCAGGTTCAAAATTTACAGTTTTGAAAAAGAAGAGAAATTATTATTAACAGAATTTAAAATAAAAAGGGTAATGAGAATTAAAACTTTTAGAACACTTATTTTCTTCTCCGTCCCTCCCACTTTCCCACTGACCATGCAAGGAGACAAAACATGGGCTTTTGGTCAGTCTTTTACTTCCTAAAAAACTTTCTTCAGTATGCTTAGGGAAAGGAGTTTGTTTCTTCTGCTGTGCCGTGGGATCCTTCCCATGGGAGATAGTTTTCTGTGAATTTCTTAGCGTGGTCTTAATTTTCACGAATAGTTGTCCCACCCAACCTGCTGTGAGTCCCTCCCACGGGCCAAGCAGTCTTCCCAAAACTGCATAGCATGGGTCAGTTTGGTTCATGGGGTTTAATCCTTTAAGGAGAAGCTGTTGTAGTTTGGAAGCAAGGGCTCTCTTTCTCTGTCTCTGGAGGCAAGGGTCTTCTCTCTCTGAGTTTCTCACTAGATTACAGCTTTTCAGCATCTATGTGCTCCAGCACGAGCACCTTTCCTCATGGGCTGTGAGTGGATCTCTGCATCCCCCCACACACTTAATGAATTACAGGGAAACATTTTGTTGCATTATAGTCTTCACCACAGCTTGCAGAAAAAATTTCAGGCACCTCCAAGCACCTCCTCCCTCTCCTTCTTTTCACAGTGCTGCCATGATGGTTCTCCTCACATGTCTTCACTTTTTCTCTGACTTGGAAGCAAATTGTTGTCCGTAGGGAGTATTATTCTCAAGTTCTATCAATTGAAAAGTTCTTATAGAGCTTTGCAGCACTGAAGAGGTTGATCTCTTCTGTGCTCTGTGTTGGGGTATTGTTCACCATGTTTTTGTCACTGGCCACGTGGTCCCTGCTGGCACTGCATGGGTGGTCCTGGTGGGCACTGCATGCTACGCCCGGGGCTTCTTGGAGTCGGGTTGCTTGGGAATGTAGCCCGAAGCAGGTGGTAAACTCCAGCTAAGGCTAAATACTGGCACGAGACTGAGAGCCAACAAGTACCATAAGGGAAAGATGAAAAGAACTTTGAAGAGAGAGTTCCAGCCTTGTGACTGAGGTGGCAGCCCACAGACGGTGTGAGGCTGGTAGTGGCCCCCACCCTTCCAGGATGGGCCCTGGTGTCTGCCTCACCAACCCTCAGAAGAAAAAAAAAAATAACACGTTTTTTTCCCTTCTTCAATATGTCATCACCGAGGCATTACCAACTTCTCTAATTGGGCCAGCAACCTGTCTATTGTCAGAGCCTTCAGCGACCGGCTCTGTGCCTGACACGGCATAAGCTTTGAGTAGTTTCATCTTTCAGAAGCTGCCCCTGTGGCTTCCTCCGCCCACTGAAAAAACTAGACTGTTTTAAACTAACACACTCTTGAAGTCTAGTGCAGTTTATTTCTTCGTTTATTTCAATAAAGTACTTGTGGAAACTATGAAAGGTTCTTGGATTAAATCACAATATGCTGTGTATTATCTTCTGCTGCACCATCACTGCAAAAATAGCTCTGATGTCCCTCTGAAAAGGCCAGCAGACCATTGTTTGAGAATGACAATGAAAGGAAAAAGCAAGTCATTAAACATTTTTCTTTTGAACAGATCTGGCTGATAACATATTGCTCTTGTCCAATGATCTCAGTTTTGCAAACTTTTAGCATTGTTGGAAAGAAACAGTAATGATTCCTACAAGTGTGTCACGCATGGACTTTTGTACTTTCATTAGACAGATGTGCTAAAATGCAAGTATAATACTGGCTGTTACACAGGAATTATTTTAACACTGTGCAGACAGTGTCTAGCAATGGCTAAAATCCTGGTGTGTTATCAACGTGGTTTTGATCACAAGTCTGAAAAACAGCACCATACAAGCCACTATGGAGAAAATTAGCTCCACCCCAACCAGACCCAGAACAGTTGTTATTAACTCTGAATTACTTAGGTGACTTCACTGAAAATTACCCTCTTCCTGCCTCACATATCCATATCCATGAAGTTATGTTTTCTAAACTGATCCATGTTGACTGTGTGGATATATTTCAGTAAAGAGAGAGTTCTAATCAGATTGAATAACAACACAATTTTGTGCTGTGTAATATAAAAAAGTCTGAAGCCATTTTAGAGGCTTTGGCATGTTTGCCACATCTGCATGGAGCTGACAGGTAACCCACAGGACCTTAAAGAGTTTTATGTATGTTGGGAAACAAAATTTCTTTGTTAGAGTGTGATCAGCCCCTTATTCCCCTAAGTGGAAATTACTCTTTCCTCACTGTTTTCTCTTCATATTCTTCCTGATTGCTCTATCATCAGCACATTAAATGTTACACTGAAACCAGTGGCATATCTGCCTTTTGAACATAGGTACTTTACAGACTTCTTTTCTCTTCAACATTTTCAATATGCATGTAGGATTGTTTTAGTGTTTCATGTTGATGGAAGACCAGTCTTCTGTATATGAATGTCATGCTTGTTTTCGTCCAAATGAGTTTTGTTACCAAGTTCTTTAATAGAGCAATAAGCCAAAAAATCTGTGGCTTTAATTTTTCATAATGAAAGAAAGCATTTTGATTTGCTTTGTGATTCCAATGTGAGTTTACTGGAGACTACAAATCATCACTTATTTCATTAACACTAGCATTCATTTGATATTGTTTGCAGATACAAACAGAGGAGTGTTTGCAAATTGGTACAAAAATTTCCCATGACATCAGCAATGGAGATTACCAGCCTTTCAGCAGTAAATGAGTTCTATTCTTGTATCCTTTGTATTTCTTATTTTCTTTGCAGTTCTTTGGGCTTAACAACATGGACATCAGTTAAAGTAAGTAGCATTTGATTATTTATACTCCCTTTCTATTCAAGTAAAACACTTATTTTTTTTAACACTTATTTTTTTTTTTAATTGAACTTCATCCTTAGACATAATTTTTTAGTGCTGTAAAATTTTTGGTGTTGCTCATAGAGCATTAAATACAACAGAGTTTATATATATATATCTCTTTATCTGTATTTTTATCTGTCTGTATATTTTTGTTCCTTTAGAGAAGTTTAACTTTAACACAGAGAACTGTACAGATATTGTACTTACAGCTGGCAGCAACCGAGCATTGGAAGTTTTTGACCTCAATGCAGGCTGCAGCACAGCGTTGATACAGGAAGCTCATGGTAGATCAGTCCATCAGATCTGCCAAAATAAGGTATATACTTTAGTGAGTTTTATTTGTAGTACCACTACAATACCATTAACAAAGAAATCAGAAATAATGGAATAAAAATAGAATTGATAGTAATTGATAACTAATTAATTAGTTTTTATGTGTTGGGGAGGATGGTCAAGAACATGAGTCGCTGTGACAGTCATACAGATTTCATTTGTTCTCCACTGTAAAGGAGGGAGCAGTGAGACTGACTGAATGATCTTGCTGTTAGAGAAGTGTTTATTACCCTTTGCCTTACTTGAGCTAGTCTTTAATACTGTAGGTCAGCAGGAATTTTTCCTTATGTAAGTGTTCTCTTCTGAAGCTCAATCTGACACTGTGTGATTTATTCTGAAACTTTGGGAACAGCAACCAAAAAGAAATTTCTCAGTACTCCAACAGAATAGATGACCCCTCTTCCTTGCTCTTCTTTTTTCCTTGAAGACTGATTTGAGTGTTTCTAGTTTTTATGGTACCATATGTTCTGGAATGCCTGCTGTGTTAGGTCTGGTTGAATGTGGTGCTTCATTCCCATTTGGAAAGTCCTTGCTTCTGTGGGTTTAAAACAGTTCCTTATTATTACTGTTGTAGAATTCTTTGTGGGTTTTCCTTATAGATGTGATCTGGTAAAACACTTAAAAGTTGTGCTGTTTCAGTACTGTTTGTAACACATATAGGCTTAAAGTTCTGGCTTTTCTTTTTGCTGGGTCAGCTTAGTGCCTTCAGGTTATTTAATCAAGAAAAGCTTTAAAGATGTGGGCAAGTATTCACTTGGGAAAAAAACCTGGAGGTATGTGTTATAGCAAGGAAAATGGACCATTTTGGGGGAAAATTATACATCAAGGTTCTCTATTTTTTTTCTAAAATATATAAAATTATTACTCTAGATAAGTCAATAGGAAAATTACACATCAACTATTTTATTACATTGGATAGTTCAAAGTTATTAGAGAAAATATAACTGCATTTTCTTTAAGATGATATGCTAAAATGTTTTATAGACTTACAAAAATTTGCAGAATGCTGCGTGCAAACTACATCCTGTTTAAAGTATGAACCGCATTGGAATCTATGGTTAGCTAGTGATGAGACATGATTCAATAGGAGCAAACCCATGGAGTGACACAGTGGATGCTGAAGATCCAGTGCCTACACCCCAACATTTAGGAAGGCTTTCCTTTGGACTATTCCTGGTCACATTGTGTGGACTGAATACTCATTCATGATAGCAGTATGTATAGATTCTTGAAGTGCATTTCCTTGTTTAGATTCATGCAAATCAGTTCTCATGTTCCAAGACTGTTTTGTGATTCTATCTGGACAGTAGTTAGTGGGCATAATCATAAAATTTACTCTTCAAAGGAATAAAAAAGAAAATCTATTTTGAGGGTCTTGGGGGACAATAGGGAAAGTATGTTCAGATTAAGTGTGGGAGAAACCTGTCAGAAAATTTTTAAATACATAGGATATCCTAGAAACCTAGGTGATCATCATGACATTCTCTTATTTTTGGCTTTAGATAGGAGCAGCTGTAAGCAAATATATATAATTTTCCATGTAATGACTTTGATTTTAAATTTTTCTTTTGATCTGTTCTAGATATTGTTTGCAATTGCCAGTGTATGAAATTCATCTCAGCCTTCAGTGTGTTGATTAAGCTTATTATAACAGTCCACTGCTTTTTATACTTACTTTTAAGGGACATAGTAAAGTGAATTGATTGAAATATCAAAACTGTGTTCCTGTCTTAGAGTTTAGGAACATCTGAGATACTGAAATAGATGGCAATTTGAGATCAGACCACAAAGATTCAGAGCTTTATTGTTAATAATACGTTTTTTATGCTGCAAAACATATTCTTTGAACAGGAATCTGTCATTATGAGCCACAAATATTTTGGTGGTATTATGGTCTGCTAGCACAGTTATAGAATACACTCATTTTCACAGAAACAGCAAAGTTTTCCGTTTTCTGTACAGACCCTTTAGTTTCAAAATTCATTGGTTCATTAGTTAGGAAGTCTACTTGCTGTGAAGACTGAAAAATGTAATAGGTAACTCAAAAGTTTCAGTGAGTTAACTTTTACCTAATCATAGTATCCATGTTGGTGTGAGTGAGATCACCTGAAGATAAGAAGGTGCATATCACCTTTGAGATATGTCTATTGGTCAATGCCTTTAGCATAAGCCAGCTGCACTGCTTGGATGATACAAATGGTGCTCATAATGGAATTAGTGAAAGAAAGAGGGATTCTGCAGAACCATGTCCTCCTTGAGGCCAAATTTTATGTGAAGGTTGCAATGTAATTAGTCTAGAGAGAAGCTAAGAAGGGATTACAATGGTGGATGAGGAGGCTCGTGGGGCAGAGGGAAGGGATTTGTCTATCAGAATGAAAGGATAATTTCAAGAGTGTGTGGGACTATGCTACTTTTTGCATTAGATTCTCGTAAATACTAGGTTATCATAAATTGATGGACTCTAAAAACACAAAGTGATAAATAAAATTCAGCTTGCATATGATCCCAACTAGTATATATTTTCTTGTCTTCTGTATCAATATTCAGTAGCAAATGTAGTCTGAAGATACAAGTATATTTATTAATAAAGTAAACTGCTGACAAAATTTCAGGGCAAAGAAGGAACAAATGGATTGCACTTCTTCCCTAGTTTATTAGTTAGTGTATTAGGTATATCTATAGTAAAGGAGTAATGCATAAAGTAAATGTGTATGTGTCTGTATAACCTTTTATTGTTTTTTATTTGACTCTGTGACCCGTGCTGACTGAAGCAAGGGATGGTGAGCAAACATTTCCAAAGCACAAAAACCAGTACTCTGTAACTTTTAATAATACTGCCCTTTGGACTGCTACTGTCTTTGTCTTTTGCATTACCCTTATTTTTTTTATAGTTACACACAGCTAATGTGAGAATGTGTAGACTTTGCTGGGACATTTTTTGCACAGGGCATTTTAATCCATCTCTTAGAGCAAGCTATGCACTAGCTTTCATAATGAATAGAAGATTTCTGGCAGTCAAATACTGATTGCAGGAAATTACCTTGAGGTTTCTGTGATGTATTCAGCCAAATCAAGAAAGTGAATGGTAAGGAAAGGAAAGAAAATGTTTTAACTGTTTCAATTTGGTTCTCTGGAGAGAGAAGCTTGTAGACAGCAAAAAGGCTGGGATCTGCCAATGTGGATGTTAAAAAATCAGAGGTTTTAAACTAGATTTAATTACTTAAAGGTATGAAGCCAAAATTAGTCTTGTTATGAATGAATACAATTGCTACTGGAGTCACTGGAAATTGTACACTTAGCTCAGGGCTAAACATGTCTTACAATTAATCACTGTCCTAATCTTCGCTCCCTCCCTTTCACTGCCCTTATTTTCTTCCCTGAACATCCCGTACTGTCTTATGCAATCACAAGATCTTCCTCTGCTTCACATGAGGGATCCATACCCCGATATTTAGAAATCTCCATCTGTCTGTGAGATGTCCCACTGACCATCCTGGTGTGTCACCCCTGGACCAGAGGGCTCGTGGCTGTCCTGAGGGGAATTGAGGCCATGCTCAATTTCTCTGCCTGGGTTATGGGACTTCCTCCACATGTCAACTTTCCTCTTTACTCCTTTGTGTGTGTGCAGACAAGCTTTTTATCACACAACCTAGCAAATATTTATTGTTTATTTCTTAGATGGACTAAATTCTCCACTGAGACAGTGGTTGGCCAGTGGACCAGTTTCCCCAGGGAAGTGCTCCCAGTGCCAAGCTTGTCAGAGCTCAAGGAGCGTCTGGATGATGCTTTTATACATATGGCATAATTCTGCAAGGACCAGGGAGTTGGGCTTGATGATCCCTATGGATGTCTTACACCTCAAGATATTCTACGATTCCATAAATAATTAATGCCATGAGAATAGTTACCTGAAACTGATTTACTGTTTTACAGGGATCGTCCTTCAGCACTCAGCAACCTGAAGCTTACAACCTTTTCATGACCACAGCTGCAGGTGATGGCATCAAACTGTGGGATTTAAGAACACTGAGGTAAGAATGAACTCGGTACCTTGGAATAAAAAGCCATGCTTTATCTTTCTTGAGAATTGTCATACTTGCTCTTGTATATCAGTAGACATTTAGATGTGGAATCCGAACTACAAGCTAATTGAAGCTTACTAGTTTTTAGAGACCAAAGTGCTCATTCCTCAATTATAGTTAGTTATGTGGAAGCCATTAAATATTTATCACCCATGTTTACCCAACTCTGTAGATCTAATCGTATATACATAATAGTGTACAGAACTTAATGCTAGTGGTATTTCTAAACAGCATGCCATTACTGCTGTGAAAGTAAAGTGAAATCTATGACCTATCTTTTAAAATATAAGCCAATTTCAACAACATTTTTATAAACCATGTATGTAGTGCTATAAATTTGCATAATACATTCCCATAAACTCAGTATTAAATGCTACACTGTTTCTAAACACCTTTTAGTGTTTTACTTGGGAAAACCTTGAAACAAAAAAAGAGCACATCAAGGAAGGAACATTGATCAGGAGAATTAATACCTGGGGCAAGTTCTGTTGTGCAGGCCAAAAGAATTATGTTTGAAAGAAAAGGGATTTGGGCAGGAGGATATTTAAACTTTAAAGAATAATTACCTATTTGCTTTCTGTGTATGTAAACATATCTATGGAAAGATGTAATGTAATTTTTGTAGTACTGAATTTTCTATTTGGGCAATGCTTAATGAGCCTTTCATTTATTTCCATCTTTCTGTGGTAAGAATACATTAAATCTATAGGGGGCATATATGTTCTTTCCAAAATCATTGCTGTATAACCTTTACTCAGTGCCAGAAAGTAATGAAACTGGAGACTGCTGGGTTTGGAATATGTTACCTTCTTATGTTTTTCTAATAAGCTGCTCAAACTGTGTTGCTGAAGAGTAATGAAAAAGTAGAAAGCTTTTCACAGATCACTTATCTGTCTCTTTGTTTCTAAATACTAACATAGGTAAAATTGGTGAATGGTAAAATAGTTAAAGCGTAAAATCTGGGCAATCAATTAAATGAACATGTCTTGAGAAGAAGAGACTAATTTATGTATGTTCTTGCTGTATATTTAATTTGGCTAGGTCAGTGTATTCTAGTGTCCACTGCATTCTATTAACCAAGCTTCAAAAAAGTAGTTCAGGTCCTTAATGACAGATATTTGAAGGGTGCTTGTGAGGTACTATGTACATGTGTGTGTTTCTCACACATTACACAGTGATCAATGGAATTAACTCTTGTGGAGAAGAAATAGAAAAAATAAATAATTGTTTTTCACTTGCTAGCAATTTTCAAGGAAAAAAAAGAAAAACAAACCAAATTTTTTAAAATGAAATTTTCTGCCATTGCTCAGACCAGAGACTGAGTCTTCTATATTTTAAAATCTGTTCTTGAGTTCTCAAAAGGAGTAAAACTGTTCAATTTTTCCTATGTGTTCACCAGGTGTTTTTCACATAAATAAATTTAAAATGTCTAGGTTTGGAAAGCTCTGTTTGAACTTGGAACAAGTCTCTGCTGAAGTGTTATGTCTACTATAGTTACACAGACTCTACACTTTTGCTTATTTTTTTTTGTTCATAGGTCTTGTCCAATCAAATCCAGTCCATCCCTTGCACTGTTGAGTACTTACAGGAGAGATTAGTTCCTAAACAATCTTATGGTGGGCCAGTACCTTTAATCTCTGAAAGTTGTTGATTTGTAAAGTTGGTGCATGAGCAACTGTTTCCAGTCCCTCTGGACTGACCTCTCTTTGTTTCTGCTTTGGGTTTGCCAGAATAGGGTTTGTTTAGTGAAATCTTTGTCCAGTGTTCTTGAAATATAGCAAAGGTAAGTCCACCTTCTCATTTCTACTCTTTGCAGTGTTCTGAATAGCAACACTAACTGCAAGATCTCCACTTTACTGTTTGCTGATTTTGTTCTAAATATTTTCCCTAGACATCCACAGTGAAAATTGTTTTGCTTTTCTTTAATCTGTTTGTTGACCTTTAGAATCTGTCCATTGTTACTTTATTTTAAAATATCGTAAAGTACAAAATTTTGATTAAATAAGGGGGAAAATGCCTCCAGCACGGTGCTCTTCAAAGCTTCTATTGAAAGCATGGGAAATAATTTACAGAATAACTCTGCGCAATTTCCTTAGGACTCTTAGGGTTTTTTTTATTAGTTTCTTTGATGATGGTTCCTTTTCTTATGACATGCATTTCTTTTCTCCCAATTCACTGAGGAATCATAGCAGGATGCTCAGGTTCTTTTTTGATCTGCTTAGATTAAATCTTCAAGCAGGTTAACTTGGCCTACAGCTTTATAAGTTTTGAATATATTGATGATTTTGCTCTGAGTTCTACAAGAATTTTGCTATCAAACCTATGTTATCAAACTACATCTTTTCCCCAGTTAAAATTCATTTAACTTTTTTTTATGTTTTTGAATTCAGTGAAAATATTTTGCAATTTCAATTTTCATCATCTTTTCTAGATAAAGCTATGAATTTGTCTGTCTCTTTTACTTATTGATGTGGAGGCATTCCAAGATTTCTTCAGGGAGTGCCAGAAAGTCTCACGGGTTCCTCTGAAGGTGGTACAAGAAAAGACACTTTAACTTTCTGATGTTGTCAGCCAACCTCACACAGCCAGGTCATCTTGCCAATAAATGAGGGAATCTTGGACACTGCTAGTGGCTTTTGGATTTGCTCAGACTCCTGCTTCATTTGCTTTGAAGTGCATGTATTTGTAAAGTTTCATCTGAAGATTTTGAATATTTTTATACTTCTTCTGCGTTCTCCTCATTTATAATGAAAGCTAAGAAAAGCTCCAGATGATCTAAAAAACAGACTTAGGAATAAAGAAGCAAGGAAAATAGTTTTTCTTGGAAGAAGAAAACGATGGCTACTCTACTTCCAGGTTAGGATAATGAGCTACGAGACTGTATGAATACATGCTTTAGGGTAAGATAATGACTTTTGACCAACTTCCAAGACATTTTGAAGAGCAGTTTAAGTTTACATTGTCTAAAAGAATGACTGCTTGGTGAACAAGTAAAATTCCTTTCTCTTGTGTCCAAGGTGAAACCAGTGAACACAGGAGTTAGGATGAGATGCTGTGGAAATCTGAATGAGAAGAACATTATAGTCACCAGCTTTAGGATTCCCAAAAAAGACTCAGAAAAACATTTAATGATCAGGAGGTAGAAAAAGTTAATGCATTCGTGCATTTTTGAAGGAGTTGAGGTGTTCTTTGTGATGAAACCTTGTAGACTCTCATTCGTCTGTAAGACATGAGAAACTTTTACCATTCTTTCTCATATTGCTGTGTGTATTGAATGCATTTTGGAGACATTGCTGCTCTTTCTGAAGTCAGGAACCTAACACTCATTCATACTCACCTGTACCTGTTGTCTCTACTATTTAAATTTAATATCTCAGAAAAGCCTGAATAAATTTACTAGCTCAGAAAAGCCTGTGGAATAACACAAGTTGCTGAGTCCTTTAAACAGGACTGTGACCACAGAGGCCATATATCTCAGAAAATTCCTATACACTAAGCCTCCTTGTCTTTCAGTCCTGCCTGTGTTTAGTTGCTATGCTCATGAACATGTAGGGCAGTGAGATGTACTTTGGCATCCCAGTGCTGTAAAACCAGTGCATAGAAAGAATGTAGAAACTTAGGAATTAATGAACATTCCATTCCCTTATACAGTAAACTCATAACAACGCAAAGTATCAGACTAGACTAAATACCAGCTGCTTTAATATGTTCATATATCACTTAAATTTCATATGACAGTTTTTAATTCTGCTTTACCAGTCTAGAAAATTTCAATTTCTCAGTTCCTCCCACTTGTAGATTAGATAATTCTGTGCTTTAAATGTCCAGAAGAAAGGAAATTTCTTTGATTCATTCTGTTAGGAGGAAACTATAAATTCATAATGTTGCCCTCTTCACTTTGTTAGATGCATTTAGAATACTGAATAAACACTTAGCAGCACCAGCTCACATTCACTAGCAAAGTTACATGACTGCAGATAACTTCATGACTGGCTGATAATGAGAAATATTGTGTGTCCTGTTTTCTGCAGCTTCCTTTGCATGGTTCGTTCCAAGGAGTCTGTTTCCTAAGGAGAGGTTTTAGAATATGAAGCAGTGTAATTTTTCTTCCCCAAGGCAGATTTCAGGTCTCTTGTAACACCTTTAGGCATTGATGTGGACCTTCCTTGCTCATCTGTAAATTGTGACTAAACCCATAATGCAATAAAGCTTCATCCTTCTTCGTGTCAGTAATTGTGACCTGGCTTGACCTCAGATTTTCAGATGTGTCTTTATTCAATTTATGAGCTGCGCTGTGAGGACACACTCTGTGCCACTGGGCCTTAATTGCCCTGATCCTGCTCTGCTCATTGCTCCAGGCTGTAGAAGACTGTAGAAATGAGCTGACAGAAGCCTTATGATGTTCAGCAAGGGGGAGTGCAAAGTCCTGTTGGCACCAAATGCAACCCCCAGGAACAAATATGTGCTGAGGGGGGCAACCAGAAGGAAAACAGCTTTGCAGAAAAGGACACCAAGAAGAACACAAGCCAGAAATGTGCCCTTGAGGCAAAGAAGGCTTATGATGTCCTGGTCTGTATCAGGAAGAGTGTTGGCAGCAGGTAGTGGGAGGCGATACCTGCCCTCAGTTTAGCATTGGTGAAGCCACACTGGCTCCATGTGAGCAGTGAGTTTGGATAAGATGGGCTCCAGAGCTGCCCAAAAACCTCAACTCTATGATGTCACTTTGTGATTCTGTGAAAATAGCATTTGTTCTTAACTTGCCACAGAAAAGGTAGGGTGTGGGAAGTGGGGAGAGCTGATGTAATATGGACTAAGAGAGCAAGATGTACAGTAACAGTTGAAATTGAAAATTAATTTAGAAGGCAGGAAAGGGACAGTTGTGCTATGATGTCAGATGTGCTGTGCTTATTATCTACCTAGAGATGGGGAGAGTGGGGAAGAGTTAGTACAGCCCACTTTGGAAGTCTGGGATGCTACTATGGGAGTGTGAGGAGGTAGATATGGTAGGTGCTGTATTACTGTTGCAGGTAATAAGAATAGCAGGGACAAGATACTAGGAAGAGCTCCCAACACCAAACACACTAACACCTATGGTGGCAAGAGCTGCCTGCCTCTGACTCAGACACTGATCAACTGAGAAATGGAAGTTCAGCTGTTTGCTGCTGAAATAGCTATTTTTCATCTCCTTCTGAAAAAAACAAAAAGTGCAGTGGGCGCTTATTGGACCACAGTGAAGACTTGAGGAATATTGGACCACTTGAAGATACTGAATTACTTCAGCAGACTACTCATCTGCATGATAATGCTTTGATGTATGATCCCAGAGAAAATCAGTTTCACCTTCTTTCAGTCTCTGAAAGAATTTGCCAATTGGAGATAGTATTAGACATTATATGAAGAGTATATGAAGATAGTATTAGACATTAAGGCAAAGTCTCCAACTAGTAGTATGATGCTGTGCAATTAGATCATAAGCTCATCTGGCAACATATTTTAGCAGAATTCCTGCAGCCACAGGGAACTCATCTCATGCTTTCTCTGACAATTGCACTTTGAGACCCTAGGGTCAGACATGCAGTTTGAATTTTGAGATGCTTTTCAGTTTGCATCTCCACTGTGAGCTAGCTGCTTGACATTATCCTAAGCAAGATACAAATATACAAATACTCAGAATTTGATTACATTTTGGTTTCTTCTGAACATGAGGATCCGATGATTTGTCATCATTTTTTTTTTTTCTTGGAGCTTCTGAGTCTAATTATTCAGATTGTGAGGGATGAAAGACTGGCTGGAGTTCCTCCACGTTTGGGACTGGAGACGCATGAAAGAATAGAGGATGGGGAACACAGGGATATGGTCCCTGCTGGATGCTATGGTGAAAACATGCTGAGCTCCTGTGTGAAGGGTTTGGTGTGGCAGTGAAATGAAACCCATGTGTACAGTACATCTAAGGTAGCTACTTCTACTGTCAAGTTATACTTACATTTTGCAGAGCCTCAGTAGATCTGCTGGTACTGAAGAGTCTCTGAACAAATACCAGAGCAGTGGCATAAAGTAAAATAATACAAATGAAAGTGGTTAAAAAAAAAGAAAGAAAATTTTTGTTTACAGTTAATTTTTTTAATGCTTCTAATAGAATGAAATAGACTTCTTTGTGAGAATAGTGTCTTATTTATAAAGACACACATTCCAGTATCTTTCTCTTCCAAAGACAGATAACATAGTACACTTTTTTCTGATATTCTTCAAGTTTATTTCCAACATAAAAAGATACATATTTTGGAATGTAGACTAAAAGATGTACAATGGAGAACATAGGGAAAACTTGGCTGTTTTCTGTCCCATGCAATTACCAGATGTTTGTCATGGTAACCCCTGAAACGCTCTGACCAGAAAAGCATTCTTAAGAGGCTGGAGAGCACGCCAGCTGGCCACGTAAAGCCTGCAAAATCCAAAATAATTTGGATCACCGCTTGTTGCTACTTAAAAAAATAGAATGAAAAAAAACAAAGCCTGAAAGAAGACAATCCCTAAAATAAGCTAAAATCATACACATAATATCTACAATTAATTATAGGATTTTTTGACTGCTTTTTTTTCCCATTGCTGTGATACCTGTCGGTATCTGGAGTTAACAGACTGCATAATAAGATTTCTACATAATTCTGTGGAAAATGTAACTGGAATCAGGTTTTTTTTTTTTTTTTTAAGTGTGTTTTTAGAGCAGGATTTTGAGGGTTTGGGGAAGTAGTTAAATTTGTAACGGAACATATATCCTGATATAATGGAAAAGTTGAATGAGAAGGCAATTAAGAAAATAGTATCCAGGATGTTGGTTATTACTGTGACTGTACTAGCACAAGGAAAAGAGCACTGTCCTATGACTGGGACATTGCTTTGTATTGCTGTGGTATAGCAGAGAAAAGATCAGTCAAAGCCTTGGGATCCTTTTAGTTCTTGTGTATCTATTTGTAGGTGAGGTATTCAAGTTATTGGTCATAAATACAGAGGAGTCAAATTCTTTGGAATGGAAGTTTTTTGCAGTATTTTATTAGGAGACTCATCTGTGAATAAGACCCTGTTGAGGAAATTATCTTTTACAGGCTCTGACAGTGAGGTCTTAAACACTTAGAATTTAGTCCTGATGACCAGTGCTCTACTTAAGGAAGAATGGTGAACCTGGAGATACCTTCAGGAGGGACAGTGAATATGAATTTTGTTTATTTTTCTCATGAGGAAATTCCTTCCATGTGATGCTGATGTATCTTACAAGTATAAGATTACAAAGAAATTTTTCCCTCAAATTCTCTATCAAAAGGCACTCAGAAGGAAAAAAGCATCTTCCTGAAATTTGCAAACAGTGCAACTGGGACTCGAGGCTAAGTTGTGGGAGAAGTTTACCCCATGAATGTTGTTTCGTGGAAGCCTAACTGAGGAGGAGAATACTGAGGAGACTGAGGTAGCTAGTGTTCTCCTTTGCTGTCCAGAGGAAGATTGAACAGAGGCAGGTTATTCAATAGACCAGATGTTGCCATTGGTTACTGAAAGTCTCTGAATATTCATGCAACAAAGCTGAAGTTGAGAAATGTTTTTACATCTTAATCACAGTAATTGGCTGTCTTCATAAGTTACTTCTCTTGAGCTGTAGTGTTCTCTTAAATTGGGTTATTTTAGCAATTTTCAGATAGAACTCACATGAGGTGAAGTGTCTGGTTACTGTATCCTCAAAATGTCTGTTAATATCAGTAGTTTTGTTATACAGAATGCAGTAAAGTTCAGAGTTAGGCTCTATAAAATGACGTATTTTCATGCGTTCAAAAGTGTCTCTTTTATGCTTTAATCAGTGATAGCAATTAGATCAGTCATGAAGTCATGTTTTTGTTTAAGTATGTCTGTTTCACCTGGGTGAATTAAACCCACTTGGCATTTAGTGCATTCTTACACATACACACGTGTCTGCAACAGAACAATGTGGTATAAAAATTTAAAGCTTTCTGCACATGGGTTCAGTCGATTGCATTTACATAGCTTCTGTGATTTCACTGGCCAGGAAAAAGTGTATATCACAGGAGCTGGCAGGAGATTTTACTATTTCAAATTTGTTCCTGGACCTAGCATACATTAAAAAAAAAAAAAAAAGAATATATGACAGCTGCATTATTGAGAAGTATGTGAATTTATTTTTTAAGAAGGGTAGGTTGACAGCATTCATAAAAAGGCAAAAGAAGAATATAAGTTATTAAAAGTCTGTTTTAAAATAATACCTCAAAGGTTAAAAATAAACTTCTGAAATGAGGTATATGTATGTAAATGACAGCTCTGAATGGTGTTGAAACTTGTATTAAAATGTATTTTAATATTGAGGAAACTAAATTATATTTTTTAAACATTAGTTTTGTGGTGACTGCAAACATATAATGGTTCTTTACAACCATGTGGTGCTTTTTAGGTGGATATTAATCTCCATCTGATTAAAAACATTATTATTTTTAAATGGCCCAAGTGTGCTCAGCTATTTAAAACTTACTCTACAGTGCTTCTTGCAATATTAACATGAAAAGTAGGAAATTAATTCCTTGCATTAATTTAAAATCCATTTCTTCCTTTAGACTGTATTAACGCAGATTGATAAGAAATTATCTACAGTTATAGAACAGAGAGAGAGATTTCTCACTTTGGAATGTTGTTTGGATATTGTCTTTCTTGATTTACCATATACAATAAATTTGTGTATGGAGTAGAAATGTAAATAGGCAACAAAGTTTAAATATTCCAATTTCGGTGTGAGAAAAGCAAGCAATAATTATTTATGTTATGATTCCACATACTGCATCTTTATTTGATATAAATAACTTGAGGAAGATTTATAAATCTTCATGGAGCAGACTTTCACAACACCTTCCCCTTAGCTAACTGACAGGCATTACAGCTCCTCATTCCTAATTATTAATGATGTTTCTATCCCTGAAAACTAAACATGACCAAAGCATGGGTTTGGTCATTGTCCTGGGGCAGTTTTGTCTGTTCATTTTATTTTTAGTCATTAAAGTTCTTCAACGTCTTTCAGTTTTGACAAAATCCTACTGCAGAGATATTTAAAACTTAATTTGTGGATTTGCCTTAGTGAATTTGCAGACTAAGAAAAACAGATGAGACTTCAGCAGGATTTCATGAAAATGGCAGTAAAGGAGGTAATTTTTAGTTGGTGTTAATACCATTGAAATTTCTGTGTAGGTGTGAGCGTCGTTTTGAAGGACACAGCAGCCGCTGCTATCCCTGTGGAATTGCAGTGTCTCCCTGTGGACGCTTTATAGCCAGTGGATCAGATGACAAATATGTAAGTAATATTTTTGCTTATCTTCCTCCTAAATGATAGGAACTGCTCATGTTGTACATAAAAGAGTATTTTCAAGCATGTTTCTAGGATTCATCCTAATGTGCATTACTGGGGTCCATAATACTTCCATATAGTTCATTCACGTGTTGCAGTCACATATGATTCATGATTATTTTGTTTGAAAAATCCCAGAGCAGCTAAATCTTAGTGCTCAAAGTAATTGTTAAAAGCTTGTTTCTATGGGTTTCCATAATATTTAACTCTGAATTGTCATGTGCCATCAAAGATGAGGAGAATGGTGCTGCCTGTAGCACAGCTTTATGTATTGTGTACATATCTGACCATGAGGAACTCTGTAGCAAATACACATTAATTTACTTAAGCTCCCAAGTACAGGGTGGTGAATCTTTCATTATGTCTTTCTTATGAACCAATCAGCTGAATAAAAAATGAGAAGTTGTTCAACTGGAATTAGAACTTTCCACATCCTTTGTATGTGTGCTTTCTCCCCAGACAGGTTCTCTTCTGAATCACTGTCAACCATATTTAAATTATTTAGAAATTTATCCTTAGTACATGTGTATTGCTACCTTTTTGAGTTTGCACCTAATTGTAATTCAGTAATGCATGCATTGTTGGCAGATGTTTTTCTAGCTGTTTGTGAAGAGATGGATGATTGCTAACTTGTACTATAGGCCTTTGAAACTGAACTGGGGTTGGGTTTATTGCAAACACATCCTTTCAAAGCAGCTGGGTAGGAGAGCTGTTTAAATTTATTTTAAGTATTTCTAGGTTAATCATCAGAACATGACACAGAGTTTCTGGTCAACTTCAAATTCAGAACAAGAGGAATTTACTCTTGTGGCTAGTTTTGAAATACTGACTCAAATCATATGTGGAGGTTAGAGATTTTATTGGCAGATTGCTGGAGATTTGGCAATAGGTACTGTGTTCTTGACATTTTAATGTTAAAAATATTTTTCAAGTTTCTGGTAAATAGCATTTCAAAATTTAGATTGCAATACAGAAGAAGGGCTTTTTGATTGGTCTGTGAAAAAATGCATCTAATATTCATCTCAGGTCATGATATACACAATGTACTGGTGTATTTATTTGAGGTTACTAATTAAAGTTGCATTTGAATTGTATAAAAAGAGGTGAAATTGCAAGACCTTTTGTCTTCTCTTTTGCATTAAAGTCTTTGTTTGTAATTAGTGCTGATACAAGAAAAGAAAGACAGCATGATTTTATCCTTATTCCAAATTCTTGGCACATGGTGGGTCATCAGAGGAAGCTGAATAGCTGGCATGCATCCTGCTCCAGTTGGCATGTGGTTCCTGGTGGGCACAGTGCCAGTCAATACTTTTTAGTGTGGCTCCTGGGTTGGAATTTTGCATAATTTGTGTCCTATGTCTCTAGAGAATTTTCATTGTTCTTCTTGTCCCCTCAGGAAAACTGAGTCAAGTTTTGGACTCTTGCTTATACTATACTGTTAGGACAAAGTGAAGTTTTGGGGCATTTTTTTAGGAGGCTTCCCTTTGAAGTGTTGAGACTGGATATACTTTTGTGCTTCCTCTTGAAACAGAGAATTGAACACAGTACTGAATAGTCCATTCATATTTTTCAACTAATAACATCCTGACAGATGGCTTAATGTGCACCTGGGACAGTTTTAATAGTACCAAGAAGTCACATATTTCTGAAGATTGTATGAATGAATATCTACTGGAATAAGCTGCATTAAAAAATCAGTAGTGTAGATAGAAAACACTATCTTCAAAAAGAGCATTCTGGAAATAAGTTATGTAATTTTTCTCTGAGAGGCAACTGCATCTTGAGTCATCTTGGAGTTTAATTTATCAGGTTCATTCTTGCACTCTGTGGTTAACAAATGTGATTGATTTTCAAGCCAAAAGAAGCATAACTGGAATATAATTGAGAGATGCTGACCTTAAACTGCCTTTTGTATTTCACAATATCTGAAATATCTGACAGAGAGGAATATGTTGTCTACATTGATTAATAGCAAAATCACATTCCTATAGGGCATAGAAACAGAAAACCAAAATATGTTATTGTAAAAAAGAGATGAAAATTCTGTCTGCCTTTTTCTCTACTTAGAGGGTATGTGATCTGTTTTGTATAAGAGCTTGACACAGCTTCTGTGTGGCTGAAGTAGACACTTGGTTTTATTTGAACTGCTCTCGTGTGTGTTAGTGTGAGATTTGTAGATACTGTAAATTGGGGGTTGAAAGTGTTTGCCTAACTAATTACTCCAACTTCCTCAAGAGAACCTGTATCAAGACCTCTGTAGGACCTGACAGTCTGATCAAGCAGGTAGCCAGTATCCTGGTTTTGAGCTGTGATTGCCTCTTGCACAACTAATTGTGATTAGAAAATATAGAAAGTTAACATTTCTAATATCAGATATTCTCCACATCTAAAATAGCCTAAGGTTACAAGTGAAAGTAGTTGACTTTTTCTTTGCTGAATACACATAATATTATAATCTATAACCATTTTACAAGTGGACAGTCTAAGGTTTCTGAATATCAAACAATATTATTAAGGATGTTGGACAAACGTACCCTAATTGGGTTTAGATCTCCATTTTGCCAGGCTCTGTACAAAAATGTTTGCCTAAACTTTTGTTGACTAAAGAAATCTTAGAGTAAAAAGACAAAAAATATCTGGACAGTGTGAAATGCTACTTTTTAAAAAAATAAGAACTAATTTTCTGTCTGTGCCATGTAGTTCTATTTGGCTGTTTTATTTTATGTCTAATTAGACACTTAATTTTTGTCTTTGGAGACCTCAGGGCTCTCTGAATAAATTCCAGACATAAATATTTGTCTCTTTAATTGTTTTCAGACTCATTCTTGCTAGCTCTCTTTGAACTGTAGACTGTAAGAGGCACGTTTTGATCCTGGTGCTGAACTTGGATTTTCTAACATAAAACTCTCTGTCCATGCCAAATCTCAAAGTCTGTGTTCATAGTTCACACGGACTGACCCATATCACACACCCAGAAATTCTTCAGCATAGCAGGTTGCTACATGAATAACAAAAGTACATGGGTAGTGTACGACGTTCTCTTCCCTTTTATTTACACTTTTCAACAAAATCTAGGATTTTGCTCACAACACTGTCTTAGAAACACTTTCTAAATCCAAGATTAAATTTATGCCTTCCAGCTGTGAAGGCACCAAATCTTGAGAGAGTAGTCCAGAGGGCAGCATCATTGAAAGGAGTAGAAGGAGACCAGATGAAGCAATTTGATGCATATAGGTAACATCAGTCTGATAACCAGTTTTGAATCCCTGAATATTAACCTTCATGCAAAATTAGTTTCAGAGTAAATTCTCATTTTGAAAGTGATGCTGGAAAGCGATGCTGGTCAGGGGACATGTCCAAAGAGTTCTGCAAATCTGTGAGAGGTGGCTGGATGCAAACCCAGACCTGATAATTGATTGCATACTCAGTTACTTTCAAATACAGTATCAGGCATAACACAAACTGTAGAGTTTGTTTATAGTTGACACCTTAGTTTTAAGTAGCTACAGAGATTGATATTCCAAATAAATATCTGTGCTGCTGAAAAATATACTCTAATGTTTTACTACCAGAAAAATATATTTTGAGGTTGGGCTGCCAGCACTCTTTTGTTCTGTACATTTGCTCCTCTTGCACTGCGCTGCTTCCTAGTGTAGTCACTGCCACAGAAGATTGTATTTCTCGACCCCCATAAATATATTATTAGTCACATTAGTCTTTCTGTGTCTCAATTCTGATTTATAAAATGGAGATTAGCAATGATATCTTTCTTCTCTCCTCTTGTCTTTAAAAGAAGAGTTTAGATGAGGCCTATCTCAGTTTGTTGTTGTGATCAGCCACTCTGATCTTATTTATGTGAAATAATTCCATCCTTGTGTGTCTATGGTGTGATAAGCTTTAAAATTGCATCTGATGAGGTTAAAAATTGCATAAAATGATCTAGAGATCAAAGAAGAAACACACCAGGAAAACCCCAAATGTGAATGATAAAATTATGTGGTTTTCTCCCTTTAAGAGTCCAATTCACTAGAACTTTTTAGGTACTAATAATGGTAGGTAAAAGACTACCAATGAGGGAGTTGGCAAAGATATTCTGATATACTTGCATGTAAATGAAAGAGATAGGACTAATTAATAGTTTAGAATGGTTTCATATATCTTGGGAGTGTATCTTGGAGGCATCACTGAGGTTTAAATTAAGTATCTTTGATATGTGATAAAGTATGCTTTAATCTTTATTTGGAGAAAATAGAAGGATATTTTCTTTATGGAAAAATTACTTTTAGAAATGTATGATATTGGTATTGTATAGTATTTGTTGTCTTGGTCTACTTTTCCTACCTGAGGGCTTGCAGACCAGAATGTATTATGTATGAAGTAGTGGTAGCAACTAGCTGAAGTATTTTAGTTTTCAGTGTGATTGGCATTCCAATTATATAGTGCTCAAGTTTTATCTTATGCGTCCATACTGTTTAACTAAGATAGGCTTTAACAGGAAACGTCTGGAGAAAACAGCATTAGTAATATTTACTGTGAAAAAGGCAGGACTGACATTTCTTGGCAGAACAAAATCCATAACAGAGAATGAATGTCAGAGACTGTGACAGCCCCTCTGTCCCTATTGATGGAGAAAATCTATCCCTTTCCAAAGAAGAGCACAGTTTGGTTTTACCCTTGAACCTGAGTTTCTTGGTTTCCTTGGTAGCGTGGTTGGATGTTAGGCTGCTTATCCTGGGAGTGAACAGATAAATATTGCCTTAATCATACAGCCATGACTTTGGGTATGCTGATACTTCGCTGTCTCTTTGGGCATATCTTTGAAGATGGCTGAAAATCTTGGCCTTGGTAGGTTATTTTATGAACCGTGGAGTTATGTGAGTAAGAGCACATAAATTGTTCTTGTGTGCCTTTTGGTCGGTTCAGGCTATTGCTTATCTAGGCCACTACACCTCCTGACCACTGACCACCACAAAACCAGAGTGGCAGGTGAGAGAGGTGGAGGATTTTCTGCTGGATATAGATGTGTTTTTATTTAATTGCTACAGAACACCTTTTATTTATTTTTTTTTTTGGGTCAAACTGTATTTTATGAGTCTGTATTTTGTTACTGTGTTAACACTGAATTTCAGTAATATTTTTGAGAGATGGGCAGAAGTGTGAGAAGTTGGCCTTTTTGCTAAAGAAAGCTAATTTTATAAAAAATACCCTGTGTTCAACTGTAGGCAAAAAAGGAAGGTGAAGTAGATATGAATACCCAATGTTCATTTTGGAATGCATACAGCAGTGAGGTGCTAAAAGTGGATAGATATAGTTTTATATCCACAGGGCTTGTGTTTTCTATATGTGTACCTCTTGGTCTCAATTCCGGACAGTACCAGAATTTCAGATATCATTGGTACAAAAATCTGATTAAAGGTCCTTTGCAGCATCTGCATCTTTCAGTGCTTCTGTCAAACAGTCCACACCAGCACACAAACAGAAATGCAATTATTGGTATACTTGATACAGAGGAGAATCTAAACAGCAGTCAGAAAGGAGCCAAAGTGGATATGATACAACCATGCTGCTTCATAGTGAGAGGTGAGGTAAATTTTCTTAGAATAAAATCTTCAACTAATAATTCTGTACTCTGACAACACTATGTGTGTTATAAAAGTAAAGGCAACCTAAATTCAGTAGTGTATGCTGCTACATAAATTTCATAGGAAGACGACTGAAAACAATCTACATACATGTGGCCTTGAGATTAGCTAATGAAATAGAAATTGAATTGCAAAATTACAGTTTGGAAACTTTGGAGAAGTGTGGCTTAGAGAGGGAAATCTGAGATGTGGTTTATGTAATCTTTTTTTAGTGAGGAAAATTCAAATGTGTTAGCTGTAACTGCCAGAAGACTGATACGTTTGAAAAACGTCCCCTGCATCTTGAAAGATGACTGGTTTGTATCACATCAACTATTTTAATAATAAAGAACATTATAAATGTTCACTGCCACTCATTTCTTAGTTATGTCAAAGGAAATCATATGGAAACTGAGATCTTGTAGTGGTGGGAAGTTTCCCGTGTCTACCAGAAAGACAGCTTCCATAAGTGTCATTAACAGGGAAAGGGACTCTGAGAGGATGTACTGTACTCAACATTTTGGTGCCAGGCTCGATTAGACTTTCCATGCTACCATGTGGTAAGTGTATAGGGTATCTTGGGACTGAAGAGCATTAATCAGTGCTTAGGATACTTGTGAAATCTCTTTTATTATGTGTGGATTTGGCACTGATACCTATAGTTAAGGTAGTCTAACACTTTCCACTATAATTCTGTTTTCAGTTGCTTGTAAGTGAGAACATTTTGGGCTGAAACTTTCCATGCTCAGTGTCTGCTTCAGGTTAATTGTTATTTTTCTTTAGTGTAAGTAGTTCAGGAGCTTTTTCAGCTAGAGATTGAGGAAAAAAATTAATGTTTCAGTGGGATATGTGTCCCAGTATAAATTGGGAGTGATGGAGTGCAAGTCAAACACTTATATCATGTACTGAGGGATTATGCATCAAGTTTGATGGCCATGATGGAGGCAAATGGCAGTAATGCATTATTAATAACTGGAGATACCTTTTATAAAAACGTGTTCAATTTTTTAATTTATTTTTCTATCAAGGAGCTTAAACATTTCTATCTTCTGTAGCTCATTTGAATTACTAGGAAAAATAGTCATAGAAAAGTGATGGCATTGGCCAATCCATGCCAAACGTGAAGAAAACATCTCTATTTGCGTAAGGCCAAATTAGGTACCTTAGATATCAATATATTTTTGTTTGTTTGTTTGTTGTGTTCTTTTCCTGTCATCTGTTTGTAAAATACGTCCTTCGGCTTAAAGCCACAAACAGAGTTTTCCTTGAAACTGGTGTTGCTTTTCCGTTCCCTGTGAAAAAGCTGATGACAAGGAGAATCCTTCTGTTATTTTTCAAATTTTTATGATTTGCTTCCCCCTCTTTCCTATCCCAAGAGGTTGTAGGAGTGTAGGTAGTTTGACACAAATGTATATGGCCATGGGTTGGACGAGGGGGCAATGGGAACAGATGGAAACAAGTTTCCTTTGAAGTTAGAATGTGAGAAAACAGAGGAAAGATTTTACAGTGAAACTCTGCAGATAAAGCATCAATTTATCCAGCACACTCTGCCTACCAATTCAGTAGAATTAAGTAATTTTCCATTTGGATACAAATTCCTCCACTTGAGGAAGGGCCTTTGCCCTTATTCCCTGTCCCTTGCTACAAATCTAGAGAAGAAAGCAGAAGCTTATGTACACTTGTAAGGTGCTAAATACACTGTCACACTCTGGGTTACTGAAAACTGACTACTCCAAATTTTCTTCAAATGTCAAGTGAAAGGAAATACAAGTAAGTATGTGGTTATGGGTCCAGGAAACTTCTTTGGAAGCTATTGGTACAGGTAAATTATTTTTACTTTTGGCTGACCCTCAGCAAGAAATGGAAAGGAAATACCAATATCTACTGGATCAGTATTTTTATTAGACAAAATTGGTCTTAATATAAAAAAAGGGGATTGACTTTGGCTGAAGTCTAAGGCATTATATGCACATATGCATTTTGTGTATTGCTGTGTGCTTCCTAGACTGTTTTGTTTTTCAGTACATTAGGTTTGCTGAAAATCTCTTCTTCCTCTGTCATTGATTTCATAGTTTGAAGATTTTTTTTATTCTTCTGTGGCTAGTGTTATGGTATCATTTACAATTCAGTTACTGTTCTTTTAATTTTTTGTAAATAATCTAGTAAGTATAGAATAGAAAAACCATTTGGATGACATCAGAAAATACAGCAAAACTAAAATGATGGCAGACTATAGTGGAAGAATGTTTATACTGGAGTTATTCCACTTTTTATGAGTGTTAGTTCTGTTAAAGTATAATTCTCTTTGGGGTTTATGTCTTGTTTTGTTTTTAAACTTTTGAAGTTAAAAATAAATACACTTTCAGTCTTTAACCAAGTTAACTTTTATTCTCAGAATTTAGACTATCACTGGCTAGTTTAAATATCTGTGGCTAGAGCTACTGAAACAGAGGTTGGTTTTATACACTTTTATATGATGATGTTTTTCTTTTAATCAGATTTTATTGTGTCACATGTCAAAATTACTCAAAAAATTACTATTACTTTTCCATAAATCAGTTATTGGAAGAGAAGCTGCCACAATTTAATAAACTATGTAGCTAGAGACTCTGCCCCCTTTTCTGTTAAACCATAACACCTAAATATTTAAGATTTATGGGACTAGAAATACAGTATCAGAAAGATGTTTAACAGTAGCTCCACTAGGATGGATTTGTAAGAGTGAAGTGCTATGGGCAGGTTGTGTTCCCAGCAATGTTCAGTGTGTTTTCTCCAGCAGCTGTTCAGTATGAACATACTCTTTGTAGTGAAGGTCAGAGGAAAGGGCTTTGCCATGTCTGGTCTCCCCCATGTCTGCCAGTGCTTCCGTGGTCAGCTACGGGTGGGCTTCTACCAGCAGCTGCTTAGCATTGCTTTTCTCTGATCCACTGAGTCCTGTTATATAATGTGACAGTTTGGAAAAGTGCTTCATCCCAGCCCAATCTCTGGCTCAGGGCTAAGAATCATTTCTTGAAAGGTGGGAGGTAAGGGTTTGAATGCTTTTTAGGCGGACAAGTGTGACGACAGCACCAAATACACACTTGCTAGATTATAATGAAGCTGCATGACTGCTTCACAGCATGTTTTGAAAGAAAGATATGAGATAAATGGTTGATTTAGAAACTGTGCGGAAGAGCATTAATTACTAAAATACCTGGGTTTTATGAACTTTGGATTTTCATTCAAAAAAATAATGAACTATTATCGTGTCTGTTTTACAGAGTGGAACAGGGACATAAAGATTAAGCCAAAAATGAACGTGGTCCTTCCCAAATTAAACTGAGAATCTGGAATGGAAAATTAATTTTTATTGGATTATTTTGGCAAAGTTCTGTAAGCCACTGAATTCTGATGGAAAAATTTCAGCTTCACTAACCATGTCTCTGTGATATGTTCTCTTGGTTAAAAAATGGAGCATGTTTCTTTGTGAATAAGAACATTTTGTGCTTTTGATTCTTGCTGTCACTGACTTTGCTTCTTCTTTGTTCCTCCTTCCATTAAAGGGAGAAGTGAGAGGAAGGCAACCTATTTTACTAGATCCTCATGTGTCAGTAATGCAGAGTCCAGATGACTTATTGTGTGTATCAAACACTTGAATTTTGATTTCATTATCTACAGTACACTCCTATTCTGTTTAAGTTCTTATTTCTAACAAAGTTCTGTAGTGTGTTAAAAAAACCACCACATATTTGTCCTGTTTTGGTCATTCCTAGAGTTCCAAAGGGGGTAGATATTTTCCATAGCTATGAGTAATAGGATTTGATTTTATGATGCAAACACTTTAAACTGTTGTGACATTACTGAGTATTTTGATACTGTTGAACCATTTTGACAAGAGGTCCTTGGGGTTTCAGAGGGCCTTTTGGGAAGAATGGCTTCTCTCTGTTTTTACATATACTCTTTCGTTAGATGTGTAGGAGCATCCTGTTCTGGAAAGTGAGTGCAGCTTGTAATGCTTTGTGCTCACCTCTTACTCAGTGTACTCCTTTCCTTTCTGGAGTTTCCCTGGAATAGAGATTTCTATAGCATCTTATCTCTCATTTTCTTGAGACTTGCATGTTCCGATTAAATGTGTGAGCATTACCACTGCAGTTTGTTCTGGAACTGTAGTGGTGGTGCTGAAGTACATCCTTGCTGGAGTACAAAGGTCATTTCTAGCCCTCAGTTCATGGAAGGAAGACCTGTTGGAAGTCTGGACAACAGGGTTGTGCAATATAGAGTGTGACAGAGCTTGGTATGGAGGAGAGAGCACAATATTACAGGCACTGAGATATCACTGAAGTGTCAGCATCTGATAATTTTGGTACTAGTTGAGTCGGGGTATAAGATGATTAGAATGAAGAGTGGAAAGCCACTGTGGAGGGAGGAGGATGGATGTGGTGTTACGCCCTGTAAAATAAGGGAAGAATACTATTATGGTAGAACTCTGAAACATTCTCTGTTTAAGCCTAATAACTTGGCAATATTGTAATCTGTTTAGGATGTGAAGTGAATAACCAATAGTGCCTCTTAATTCTTTTACGCCAATAAAACAACAGGAGGTATTTAGGAGGAGCTTTTCTTCAGTTTCTCTGTGGTAACAGCAAAAAGCTTGAGCTGTCCTGTGCACAGACTGATTTTCCTAATACATGGTCTTGTACTTTCCTTTAGAGGAAATAATTTCTTGTCTACAGATACATCAGAATCCTTTCCTTTGTGCCATTATATCATTTTATCTTGTTTGGACACAGAACTTCCTGTTCTGTTCTCTTGTGAGCTGATCGTGTCCCAAGTGGTGAAAGTCACAGCAGCAACATTTTGGCCATATATTTTAACACAAACAAATAAAAATTGCTGCTTTTATAGCACTAGCAATGACTACTCATTATTGTTACAGGTTTCCTGAGTTATTTTAGAATAGGGTTTCCTGAGATATTTTAGAATAGGGAAAAAGGTCTTACTTTTTAAAGAAGGTTTTATAATAACAAGCATTTGCTGCATCCTTTTAGGAAGGAGATAATGATTTTAGCACATTTCTGGAGACTCTGCTGCTTTCTCAGTATAGCAGTAACTATGTGTAATGCTACAAAGATCCAGAGTTTAAAAATGGACACCAACATTTCTGTCTGGTTTCAGATACTCCATTTATGCCACTAGATGGTTTCAATTCCATATCCAGGACTGTGTCTGGGATGTGTGAGGTTTATAAACTGTCTCCAATTAAGTAGAATTACATTTAGCTTCTTTTTTTGACTCCCAGTGAATATGGCCATGAATGGAATATTTGACACTGAGAACAATCCAATGATTTTTCAGTGCTGGTTAGGACTAGACTATCTTTGGTGTTGGATGCTAAAATTTGTTTTCTGAATGGAGCATTAAATGTTTGTGATGACTGGCATTGGTCCCTGAATATTTTCATAAATAGAAGACTGTCAGTTGAGTCCACAAGTTTTTGGGACATGTACCTTGTAGCTATTTGCTGTCTGATAGGGGAAGTTCAGCTGCCTTGAGTCTGAATGACTAAACTTATTTCAGGGTTCTATCAGCAAAAACCTTAAGTTACAGAGTAATACACTGCTGTAATAGAGTCTATACACAGTTTGGTTTAGTTTATGTCAGGTTGTGTTCTAAATTCCATGTTCATTAATGTCAGAGATTTAGTAAAGATGATGGACCTTTAATTTTTTAATTGAAACTTTAGAGTTTGGATTATCATCTTCGACTATTTTTTGCATGCTTTACAATTTATTCTATCTTTTGAGATACAAATTTTATTTATAATGTACCAAATAAGACTACACATTATGTGTCTGTTTTAATATTCCTTGTATGTGCATAGTCTATCCTACAAATAGCTGTTATTTTACTGCATAAGGAATAGTCTAAAACAATTCCCTGTGTCTGCACATGACTCTCACAAGTGTTTATTGTGTGAAAAATCTGAACTACAGCATTTATTTCAGAACTTTTTTTAAAAAATGTAAAATAATGCCAATTTATTATCACCATATTATCAATATACCATTTTCATAGTATCAGTATGCCTATGACTTTCACTGAATTTTGGGATGGTTTTGTGATGCAATTTTCCATTGACACTTCTTCATTATTTGAGGCTGTACAGTAAAATTTTAATTTTCTCCTTGGAAAGCACTTTTCCCTTTTTCTTTCGAGAAACAAAGGCAGGCAGTATACTTTTTCTCATTGATGATACCTGCAGCACTTGTAATATTTTGAATTGGTATTGAATTTTATGCTGTTCAATTAAAAATTGCGAAGACCTGTGTAGAAACTGGAAAAATTTTACTTAACATTGGAGTGATCAGATTTAGAAATGTATTAGATTCCACTTAAAAGAAAGGTTTTAAATTCCAAAGAACACCATTTAAAATATATTTTTAAAGGGTAATTTTTTTACCTGCTTCTTGAAGTACCTCTAATGTTTAGTTATTTATGGGGAAAAGAGTACATTATTATTTCTATATACTTTATAAAAATTGAATTAATTTAAGCATTTGCTAAATTATCCCAAATTATAGAAATAAATTCTAAAATGTTGATTACTTTTATATCTGTTTAGCTATGATTAAAATTTTCTGACTTCTCTGTAGGCTAAATATTTAATGTTCTATACTATATCTTAATGCTACTAGAATGTGACTGTTTTTCTAACAGTGAAAATATCAACTTGTTTTTTAGGCTTACATATATGAAATGCGTTCGAGCACTTTTTTACATAAACTGGGGAGACACACAGAATCTGTCATCAATGTCAGTTTTAGTCCCTCATCTCCACAGGTAAGCCATTGCTTTTTTCCTCTTTATAAATAAAACTTGTAAAATAACTGTAATTTTATAATTTTAAAGCTACAAAATTACAAAAAATCTCCTCTCTCTGTGGTCTTGCTCTTTATTCTGTTGTCTGCTCTTTTATTGACATGCCAATGTGCTGTGCATCTGTAGGGCTGTTCACCTGCTTCCCACTGTAGTGAGGTTATTGCTCCAATTATAAACTCCTGCAAAATTCCACATGCTACAGAGACAAATGCCCTGATTAAGGGCCTGCAAAGAAGATTTCTAGCCTGGGAACTCATATGAACCTGTACATATTGAATGTTGGGAAAAAGTACATCCATGTGAAATTACCAGAACAGACTTTTAATTCAGGAAATGTAAGGGAGAAATAGGTAGGGACAGGGAAATGACAAGGGCCTCAGACTTGCTGTTATTACTCAAAGACCTGAAAGATTTTAAAAAGCAACATTATTTTCAGTGTGCTGTGTCAGAATAAATACTAAAATAGCTTTATCACAATATTTTGAAAAACTGTTACTGTTGTGCTTTGAGCCTTTTTGATATCTGTAGGTAAAAAGTACTCCAAAGAAGTTAGGCATTATGCAGTTACAGTTTCTATTTTTTTAGTGATCATTATACTGTGCTAACAGCATTCTATTTCAATATAATGGTTTAATTATAGCGCAGCAATATATACATAGAAGTTTGTTTTCTAAGTTCTATTTTAACACCCAAGCTTCCCAGCACCTAGTTTATCATGTCAATTCTTTATATACTGCTTTTAAGCCTAAAGATTTACCTTCTTTGTTTTCATGTATTGAATTTGCTTTGAAGCCTTATACTTTCTACTTTTTTTCCTTACTCTAAAGACAAAACAATGGTCACTATATCTATTTAAGTAAGAGTGCACTGTAGCTTCTGTTCACTTCACTACATCCTCACCACTGGCTATACTTGTTACTATTAATATTTATGGAGTAAATAAAATTCCTTTACTTGTAGGAGTATTGGAACATTTATGTATCTCCTTCTGTTTGTAAATAAAGATCCTAGCACTTCTGTGATTTTAGAATTTCTGGAAGTTTTTTCCTTATGTATATATTGCTTGAACTGAGAAATTTTTGATTGCTGTCTTATGGTGAACATTATGTGTTTCTGGTCTTTGGATTCAGCAATGTTATATTCAACCAAATGATATGGTTTATTAAATTTTGCAGCCAAATTAAGAGCAATGCAAGGTTTAGCACTGAACATACTTCTGCAAAAAAGACATTATATGCTATAAGAATAGAGCTGCCTGTAGTCTTGCAGCATCCTGATTTATGATTCAGCTGTTGGAATGCATTTTGGTGGAAAATATCTGATTAGAGTTTAACTTAAAAGTCTAGAAGTTCAGTTGCAGTAACACTGTGAATCAAGACTTGGAAATAACTAAACTCTGGAAAATCAGTTGTTGATCAAGGGGGCAGAATCTATAAATGGTGTAAAATAAATGTTGGTTGTGGCTCTGAGCCTGACTGTTATGAAACTGTGCCTTGGGACACAAACCCTTTAATACTGAATTTTATGCAATGTCACACAGTCAATTAAGTATTACAGTTAAGAGCCAAATCTGGAGTTCAGGAGCCAGAAACCCTTTTGTTGAAGAGCTCTTTCCGGAGGAACAAAGCCTGTAGACTTGAACCAGCTGATGAATCTCCCCACAAATATGGTTCTGGGGGAAGATTTTGGTGTTATCAGGGACACTTTACTAAAAAGCAAGGAATGTACTAAAAAGCAAGGAACTGCTGCTTTGAAGGGTAACAAATGAAATGTAAATTTGATTAACCAAGTGATTCTGCATAATAAGCACTTCAGAATGCTTTCTAAGTAAGTATTTTTGGGGGAGTTACAGAACCAAAAAAATCAAACCAAACAAAAAAACCCCCTCTACCTGGGCTTTCCAACAGAGAATTAAGCGAGAAGTTACATTCCAAGGCATTAGGAGAAGCTGCTAAGCAATGCAATGATAAGCTTGTAGAGTAGAAAAGAAGAAAACCACAAATTAATCAGAAAAGAATAGTCTCATATCCTGAAAGAAAGACTTTGTATTAGGCAGTCAGAGTTTCCAATACTGGAAGATTTTTGTACCTATTGCTACCACTGGTTAGGGATTTAAAATTGACTCTATTCTTGTTTCATCCAGTGTTTGAATTAATATAATTAAGAATTATATTGGGTTCTGAACAGCCACTGCATAAAGCCCCATTGCATTCAATGGGAAGCACTGGCAGGGGTAAGTGAAATAGATGAAAAAGTAAAGTGGCTGATGAGTGAAATTCAGACATTATAGCTAAACTTTCTGCTGTGGAAATATCCAGCCAAAAGTGAGGTGTTCTGTCAGTGCTCCAGTTCAGTTGTTGCTTGCCCAGCACCTGTCCATGAGGTAGCTTATTCCAACCATTCTTATAACTCTCCCTTTCATAAGAGTTCTTCCAGAAAAGAGGGAAAAACCCTGGATGGATATAATGTTATTATAGGGGCATTGTTGCTTTCATCATATGGCAATCTGCAATGATTTATAAAGTGATTGCTATGAAAGCTGGAGAAGAAGAATAAGTTAGAAACTTTGCATTTTTCTTTATTTTCAAGATGATTTCTCAGTTTTAGCTACTTATTGTCACTTCCTGGTTTTCACTCATTGTTCAAAATTTATATAGGGAAAAACATTTATCTTACCAAAACCAATAATACATTACAATCTATTTTAGGGAATATACATAAAGAGCTATTATACTGTTTAACTGTAATAACTGTAGTTATTAACTCTAACACATTTGAGTCAGCCTAAGTTAAAAAAGGTGTGAGTCTTATCTTCCAAATATGGGAACAATAAATAATTTCTGAAATGTTTTTGGATCAGGATAAAAGCGAATGGGGACACTATTGTCACCTGCTGTTTTTTTGTGAAGTTGAGTATTGGTATATGATGTGATAGAAGCTACTTTTTCCTGACAGAATCATGACTTTGAAATCAGCATGCATTCCTACCACCCTATTGATACACTGAGAGGTAGTTTCATGCCTTTGGTGAGCTCAGGCTGCGTTTCCAGTCGGTCAGCTCGCCTGGCTGAGAACCTTCTGATGCAGACTCTGATTAAAACTGAGTGACAAATCAGAGATGATCAAGAAAGAGAGAGACTATTTAATTTTTTTTCCCACTTAATGAGAAGCCAGCATGTTCTCATGTGTCTTGAGATCAGTTCTTAAACTCTTTGCTTCTTTCACAAACGTGTTATCTTTCCTTAAATATTCTTTATACAGTTTAAAAGCAATACAGTATGCATTTGTATGAAGATTGTCTTTGCCAAAGATTGTTCTGCAGTTATGTCTGTTCCTTTACCAACATCCAGCCAAAAGAGGCAGTTGCATTAAAAATAAAAAAAGGAGCCTCCTGCTGACCTAATCTATGAGATTTCTGAGGTTGAATATATTTCTGTCCTTGTCTTCTTGAACTGTTAGCTAAACCTGTGTACTCACATTTGATTAATCTCAGAGAAGTGAATGAGAATATGGAGTGTAAATTTCCTAAATCTGATGAATGTACCAGTTTAATTTTTCTGTCCAAATTACTGAAGTATCAGTCAGATTACATTTTATTAATATTTGTCCTGGGGTGCTGTTATTTTTATTCACCATCATTTTCAATATCCTTCTCTTTTTCATCCTCAAATGTACAGATGTATTATAATGGTAATCATCAAAAAAAAAGAGATGGCAGTTAATGCAATTTGTCCTAATCTTTCATGGGTTGTTCCAGATCAACTTGTAAATGGTACCAAGACATTCATGTAAAGCAGTCCAAGGCAGCTGCATCTGCCCTTTCGTATTCTGTGAGACTTTGAGAGTGAGAAAAAAGGGTAAAAAGATCTCTTCAAAAGGTAACAGCACCTGGAGTATTTCTGAGCAAAAAAATCACTGTGACATGAATTAAAGGCTGGGTTTTTTAATGTAAGATGATGCTTTTAAAAAAGGTAATTAGCAGTCTACAACTGTGTATCACACAAGCCTACAATATATTACAAATCTTGAGAGTCCTCAGGTTTGGAGAATTGCATAACAATTCAACTTTCAAGCTTCCAACAGTTAAATGGATTTAGAAATTGGGCTGAAGCAGAGAAGTGCTAGGCTAAGTATCCTGGGGGAAAGGAGGATCTCCAAGTCTACCCACATTTGGAAATCTTCAAAGTGGGCTTGGTTTCCTACAGTGCCTTGTTTGGATGCTGTCTTTAAGCCGCTGGTTATGTTTGCAGATCTTGGCCCTTGCTGTCTTAAAAACTGCTTTAGAAAAGAAAAGATTGTAGAGCTGTGGGCTGTCCCACACTCCTGCTACAAGGGTGGTTGAGCCTGTGGAGAACCTAGAAGTGTGACACAACAGAGAGTCCTACTGAGTTTATTCCAGTTCCTGAGAATTCAAAATTAAGAGTTCATCACTGAACATATGTGTCTCTCTTTATAACAGAAAAATAATTCCTTTTGCAGTTTCTAACAAACTCCAGTAATGTTGTATATTAATTTAGCAAAATATGAGTTGATATTGTTTAATGCAAAAAATTGTACCAAAAAATTCTTGCAAGTATATTTGCAAACATACGAAGAAAGATGGCAGATTTTAAAAGAGAAAGATCCTTCTATAAGCTAGAAAGAACAATATAATTCAGTTTAACCATTGAATACTCCATCCATTTTAAGTGTATTGCCAGCAAACAACAGCTGTACACCACATGATTTTAGATAAATATGCTCACAGAGGCAAGCTTCTCAATTCATAGCACATTTGTCATAAAATCTTCATGGTACTTCTTACAAGGGTAGCTAGTTTATTAAATGGCATCGCGAAGTTAAAAGGGCTGGTATGAAACAAGTGGTACTCAGCTGTTCAATGTGAATTTTGTTTACCAAGTATCTAGATAGAGTTCCCTGTGGGCTGGAAAGAGAGCAGATTGGCTGGGAGTGGGAAGTAAAGGCACTAACTGTAGTCACAGATAATTTGGAGAACAGACAGCTTCTTGGAAACTGTCAGACAGTGAAGAGAGAATGGTGGAGACTAAAAACTGGTGGGAAAGAACATATATATGGAGTGAATGATGTTGGAGAGATGAAGAGAGTGTCTAGGGGGAGGGAATGAAAGCCCTGAGTAAGAGGTGATAGCTGCAAGATTAAGACTTACAATCTTCTCTAAGTCTTCCAGTTAAGCCTTCTTTTTGAAAAAGATAGGAAGAGTGAGATGCCTGTGATTTGGTTTTCAGAGCCTCTGAGAACCAGAGGTTGCTCTTTATTTAAACAGTTCTGAAAATTGGTGTGTTCAATACCTCAGAAAAAACCCCAGCTTTTCAAAGGACATAAAGGGAAGCTTCCAGATGAGATAAACCTCACTTGCTCCCTTCACACACTACACAGGTGTCTGTAGGAGCCAATAACACAATATTGAAAGGGATAAGCAAGTGAGCATCTGCTTTTCATGCTCTGTGAAGAGGCATGTAGGAAAGTATTTTGTGAAGTGTACTTTGAATACAGGCTCCTCTTCTGTCAAGAGGAGCAGAAGTGAGGAAGCTTTGCCAAACAGGAAGAACTAAAGGTCTAATGATTAGGAGTTTGTTCAGCTACGCTTTTTATAGAGAAGTGGGAATTACAATTTAATTATCTTATGTAGCACTTTAGGAAGCTGTCAAGGTATCTTATTTCTTGAGGGTATCTTTCTTGAAAAGTGTTGCATTTAACTTGCTCAACATATAGTATTCATAGAATGCAGTTGAACATTTGCTGATACTAGAAACTATTCTGGGGGAAGCTCCAGTTCTAAAATTTATGGGCTTTTCATGTAGAACAGGTACAAAGCTTCTTCCTTCATTTCAATTACAATTTAAGCATTTGCATTCCAAGAAGATTCTCCCTTCTTGGGAGAAGAGTCTTTGAGAAATTTAAAGCCAAAAAAATTGGAAGTCATGAGACAAATGTAAAGTGAATGTATACAACAAATCAGAGCTCAGCCATTAAAATATATATTTAGATGAAATACAAGCAAAATGAAGTGTGGAATAAGCTGCATTCTAAACGAGCTTTTGGAAAAGGGAAAGCTAAGTCTTAGCTAACAGATTAAATATGAGAAGAAAAACAGACTCAACTTCTGTCTTAAATTAAAATAGCAACATAAAATGATTCCAGCTGACTGATGGAGTATGATATAGCCACACCAAACATCTTGGCCCAGCTCCTGGCTGTATCTGAACTGTGTTCAGCATAAAGGGAAGAGGTGGGAAGCAGAAATTCTTTAAAGCTGCCTTTTGTGCCTCTTTTCTTCCAGTCTACTGCATAAAGTACAGCAGTCTCAGAAGTGCTTGATTCTGCACTCCCTAACAAGTTTTCCTTGTGAGCTGATCTGGCAACTGGGGGGACTTTTGCTTTGCTTTCTTGCTTTCAGGGCTGTGATATGTGCTGGAGTAGGCAGGGAAAAGTACATGTTCATAAGGGGATCCTGTGCCCCTTTCCCTTATCTCATGGAAATATTCAACATCTGCAATCACCACTGTTCCTTGCTGCTGTGCTTCAGAAGAGTGGTGTTTGAAATGTTTAAAAACTATGGAAATACATGCATTAAAATGCTGATATTGTCACCTGAAGGGACTGGTTAATCTATTCTTTTTCATAAATCATTCACAATATACCTGTCTGGAATGGTGTAGTTGCCGAGACACACTGTGACATGGTTTTTCACAAAACTGTAGCTGTATTCTATCCAGCTAGTTATTTACTCATGTAAGAACATTTCTTGAAAGAAATAGATTACTTCCCTGCTGATAAATCCTGCCATGCCATGCCATGCCATATCATACCACACCAGAAGAAAACACAAATATGGTTCTTATTCCAACATTTAATACCTTTATTTCTGGTCCTCTGCTAACATCTGGAGAGTCACACTGACTCTGCCACGGCCTTGTTCTTCTGTTCCATCTGAGCTATGTCCACTTCAGGTTTTCTTGGTGGGCCTGGGACCTGTGCACTGCAGATTGCTGCTTTATGTACCCCTCAAACTAGGTCATAGCTTCTTAGGCATAACTCCAGGCATAACTTAGCATAATTATTCTATTTTATTCTATTTCCTGTGCTCACCATGAGTTGAATAAAGATGAGACTCTCATTTGCCTGAAATGCCAGGGGTTTTCAGCTCCAAAACCACTTTCAAGGACATGTCACAAAGATTACAAGTGGAAACAGGATTTTTATTTCTTTCCTTTTGTCTTTCTGAATCTGTTTCAGAGCCAGTGCTCACAAGAATTAAAACTGTCTCACAGTCTTCAGATTATTCAAGTTTTCTTACAGCTAATGCAGACACGTCAAATCTTATCACTTAATGGTCTTTTCTGAATCCCAATAATGTGTTGAAATCTATTTATTCATTATTATGGATTACTGAGTACAACTTTATTTAAGATAAAAATTATTTTACAAGCCAGTTTTTCTCTTGGCATGACTCTATAGACTTTGCTCTCATGAGGCCTCTGTCTTGTGGCTTTCTAAAATGAAGGAATTATTTTTGTATCAAAAATGCTTAAAGAAGAAAGGGCTATGTTTTTATCTAGAATTTTTGTGACAAAGTGAAGCCTTTTACTTATTAACAAGTTGTAACTCAAGTGTCCATTTAGAAAATTACTGAACTTGCTCAAGGGAAGTACAATTGTTGTGATGCAGAGACTTTGAGAAACAAGGATAGCTAAATCCTAAAGAAATATCTGGAATTGTTCTCTACCCATGTTTGTCTGAATAGGTGTATATATTTATCATCTATATGTACCATATCCATTATACTTAGGGACATTAAAAATGCACTTCAAACTAGTGAAAGAAACACTTTTCTGATAAAGTGTGAGAGCTGTGAAATTCTACATTGAATTGGTAGTGCCAGAAAGACTTTTCAAAAAGAAAGTTGCCTTTTTTACTTCTACAGACATTTGACCCAGATTAAAGAGAACAGTTTTTGATTAATACATTTATAATATGTTGTTTTCTTTACTTTCAAATGTAACAATTTAATTAAATATTAAATTTTGAAACAAGTGGAAAATATAATTACTTTGTTGTGCAACTTTTACTAACACAGGTCTTTGAAATTGACTAGTGAAATATGAATCTTGTTTCTCACTGTTATGCCAAGATAAATTTCTGGCAAGGGCTTTTTTACTTGTATGTCCAAAAACAGATAGAGTGCTCATAATTTTAGATCTCAAATTATAAATTTGTATATTCAGCTGAAATAGAGATTTTTCCCCCTTGCTTACAGTCAGGACAGAATCATCTATCATCTCACAATATAGATTCATCACTCATGGACACAAATTCAACAGTATTTTTTAGGAATAGACCTTGCATTTTGATTAGGTGATAGGAAGTTTCCTGAGTTGTAGCACAAGTCTGTCAAGTATGTCTTTCTTCAACATAAACTGTATGGATCATCTAAAAATTTAAGGAACCTCCTTCTTCTCTGTCTTCCATTTTGCAGTTCTTTATTCACTTATCTTTGAGTGTTTTGTCAGTCTGTGTTTTGGGTTTTTTCTCCTTTTAAGCATTTGAAAAAGAAAAGAGGGACCTTTCAAAATGTTGAAATATGCTGGAGATATTTTGGTATCCAGAAACTTAATGGGAAAGGTGAAAATTAGTAGAGCTACTATTGATATAAAAATGTTCTTCACTGGTAAAAATGTTAAAAGAAAAATGATTGACAGCTGATAGCATATTTCCCAGGATGAATGATGGACTCCACAGGGAGAATTATTCCTGAATATCTGTGGCAGTTCAAAAGTTTTGAAAGCCAGCCTCTCCATACTATTTTTCACCCTAGTTCTGTATGGTCTGGCATACTGAAAGCAATGAAAAATTATATATTATTAAAGCTTTTATTTTAGGCAAGGGATTCCTTGTACAAATGCTGGTCGTGTGCAGGCAGTTGGAGTCCATTAGCCTTTATTAGCTCTGTCTCAGCAGTGGACCTGCAAAGTCACCCGTTGTTCTTCACTGGTTTAAAACACATCAGGCTGAAATGCAACGTGTGCCATTGCAAGATGAGATGATGCTTTTCACAATTAAAATTCTAGGTTTGAGATAGGATGACGAGTGTAGTGTAGGAGCCTTTGTAGAGCAGAGTAATTGAAATTTAATTACGCACTTTGAATTTGGACGGAACACTGAGGGTGAGAATTCTGTAGTAGTAAAAAGCAACATCTGATTCCAGTTATCAGATTTTAGCTAACCTTCCTATATTAAAGAATTTTTCAAATAAATATATGATGCCAAATATAATAAATAGTATAATAATGCAAAAAAGGGAAAGAGAAATTGTAGAGCTATCATTCTAAGAAAAGGCATATAGCAAGATTAAAGTTTATACAAAGAGTATGACATAAATGCTACCCTTTCAAGTGTACATATTTCTATTAGAATTCCTTAGGAGTAATACACATAGAACCATCAGACAAATCTTGAGAACTTCCAAGAAGATGTACTGTGAACTGAATGTCACATTCTACATGGCAGCATTTTATTGTGTCTGGAGCACATAACATTTTCTCCTGTGATTCTAACTAGAACTTGCATTCCTTCCATTCTATTTTCAGGACTGTTTTGATATGAAGTTTGACAAAAAATTGAGAATTTTTTTTTGTTTTGTTTGAGAAGCAGTCCAAAAGTCTATAGGAATGCATCAGTTATAACAATAGATTCTTATAAATGCCTGTCACACCAAGAAATAATAGTTACAAAAAAGTGGAGTTTTAGAAAAATCATTTTTTAATTGGGCTGTTTTAGAGAAATATCTTTAGTACTCATCTTAAGGTTAAGGTTAAAAAAGTACCTAATGAGGGACACCCAAGCTGAGGTTCATTACAGAATTCATAAGGATTTCTTTGCAAATCCTTTCTTTGCCTTGCAGAATACTGGTTTTTTAGTGTGAAATATGAACATGAACTAGCTTTGAATTTGCTTCTAATCTAGATGTGATCTGAAAGTTTTGAATAGGTTCCAGCTAGCACCTGAAATGTTGGCATTGCCTCTGAAATGAAACTTTTGAGGTTTTTCCATCAATAATTTATGTAAGCAGCTATGGTACTTACTGGGAGAAGTGTTTTTCACTTCAAGTGCCTTCTCTTTCCAAACTTCAGTCTTACTCTATATTTGAAGGTTGGAACAAATTCTGTCTCTGAATGACTCAACTTCAAAATGTTTTGTTTGCACTGCAGAATATGATACACTCTCCACTGGGAAGCTGCTAGTCTGGCATGTTTAGCTAGTTTTCCCGCTGACTTACCAAGTGTTATGCAAGCATTGCTATCCCATGACTTGAACAGCTCCTGTTACTTTTACTTTAAATATGGACACAGAGCTTTAAACCATCTTATAAATAATAGGGTCCTTCATGAAAGGTAAATGCAATATTTCAAGATACAAAGGTCCATATGAAATGAATATGATTCCACTTTTTCTTTAAGTGTGAGTTATATGCCTTTATTATTTTTAAACAGAATATCCTTTTCTCTTGAAAATATTTAAATATGCGACATGCAATTTAAGACCATGGTTTGTCTTTAGGATTTGCTATATGACAAATGTTTGCCAGAAAAAGGTGGATTACCCAGCAATAAAATGAACTTTCTTTCTGTAGGCATATAAGTATAGGGTAGAATAATTAATGAACAAAATATATTATGATTCCCAGGCTATATCATCCAGGCACATTGAGACACTGCAAATCTCTCAGCCACTGAGGATGAGTACCATCCAGAGGAAAATAGAACCTTTATGAAATAGAAGCAATGATGAAGTAATAAAACCCCTTGTTATCTAAATCAGGTTGCATATTATGGAACTGTGGTGTGTGTTAGAATGGCAGAAATCTTCCACATATGTTATTTTGAAAGGAAAAATCATTATTAAGCTTCCAGGAAAATATGCTTAATATGTAACCAATATATTAAAATTGACCATTGTGATGGAGTTTTGTACAGCAAAATGAGTCATATTATCTCCCGTTTGCATGTAAGGAGAGGTAATACAATTAGCTAGAGCTAGCATTTCTGGCCTCTTTAAAAAGGAAATACAAACAAAAGAGAATGTGATCGAGTCTGATGGGAAAGAGACTGTTCTCCAGGAGCAAGTTAAAGAAAACCAATGTTAATGTCTTTGTTAAATCGCATAAGTTAAGACTTAATGCTAGAAGAAGAAGAGGTTTTTTGTTAACATATTATGCTGCATGGCAAACTCTAAAGAAGCCAGAGATTTTTATTAGTTTCAATTAAGAGTTTTGTAAATGAGCTATATGATATCAGATCTGAAATCCATTTGATTGACATCAGTACAGCTGGCCAGCCTGTCACAGTGCTTGCAGCTGAAGTGAAAAACTGTCATAGATTTAAAGGTCTCACTTCTGTAAATACTTCCTGTTCCACTGAGTTATTTTGGGACTTCTAATGTGCAGTGGTTTCAAAGAAGTGGTGCCAGTGAGTAGAATATAAAAACCAGTATTGAAAATCACTTATTTTAATTTAGTAGGAAATTATATATTAGATGGCAAAGTGCCTTGCAACTTAGCTATGTATGCCTTTATTTCTGACATTATTTGATTTATTAAATGTTTGCTGGTTCGTGCCTGATGGACACAAAGTATAGCCTTACAGTTCAGAAGGAGAAAAAAATGAGAGGGTCCATCAGAGTCATAGTCAAGATGTAGAATGAAGGGCTTCCTAAGAGCTAAATTTAAGCTTCAGGTCATTAATGGACAATACTCAAACCATGTCCAATGTGTATCCTTTCATTTTCACTTCCACCATTCTTCCAAGTTACAAATTTCTAGATTTAAAAATTGGAAAGACTTGAAAGTAAAAATGAATTCTGCTACAGTTAAAACTAAGAGAACATCAAGATGACTGAGATTTATACATAGTTGGTGGGAACAATATTCTGTTGGAGTGTAGCTGGATCGTACAGCAATGTTCATGACAGAGATGCTCGCAAGACAAGAGTGGCTCTTTATTAATAGTGATATTGGAGTCTGGAACTATAAGTAGATTGCCACGACAGGCAGCCCATATTAATGAATCAGAAGTTTTTGTACTTTTCCAGGCTTTTATACATAAGAGTGTAAGGTATATGCTACAAATGTTGGCTTACAGACTAAACAGCAGGATATAAAAACACTCAAGGCTTCAAGCTTACAGATCCTTTTTGAGGATGGAATTGGAAGCTGCTCTTAAGTCAGTTATTTAGTTACCATGTATTCATTTGTTAGATGTTTTATTCAGTATTTGAGCTTTCAGTCATTTAACTCAACTCATGGAGTTCATTCCTCAACCAACTCACAGTGGGTGGTCATAGTGTGTTGCCAGTCTGGGAGAGTCCACCAATAACAAATAGCTCCTAAACAGGATGTATCATGGGTGGCCCAAGAGTTTCCTGGGAGGGACAGTTTCAGGAAGACACTATGGCTTGAATGAGAGCAATGTCCTCTGTTTATAGATGTGTTTTTTGTTTAATTCTGCCAAGCATGGCTAAGCTTGGGACAGCCGCTCATAGGAGAAGGAGACGTTATAGAAAAAGATGATACTTTTCCACATGAAACAGTCTCACAGGTCACAGTCCCATTTTTAGACATACTTTGGTAAACTGGCTTGTTCTATTTCAGTGAAGAAAATCAGAGTTTACAACTCAGTTTATAATTATGGAGGCAGGTGTGGCTCCTGGATTGCGGTAAAGCAGTGAAAGATCAGAATATTTCATTACACTTCTTGCAATATCTTTAAAAAGAAATAAACTCTTTACATTAATTGGAATAGTTGCATTCTTCTGAAAGAACACAATTTTATTTCACAATACTGTATACAGTTGCACCCTTGTGCTGCTTTATTGCCAAACCACAGGATTTTTCCAAACTTTGAAGTTGAAAGAAATTTGTGTGCCAAATGCTGTGGGGTAATGTTGATATGAATTATGTTTTCCTAGTATGGAAGTGAATCACTTCAGTTACCTTCATATTAGAGCAGAGTTTCTTTTTGTTGTCTCTTGTTTGGGAATGACACTACTTACAGTAGTACAGCTCCTTTGTTTAAAAATCTCTTCTGTTGCTGATGATTTCAATGCCTTCCAGGCATTCCTCATATGCCAATGCACTTGTCAATTCTTAGTGTTTTATATTAACATATTTATGTCAGAGGTGGCAAATTGAAATTTAGCTGTGACAAACCAGCAAAGTAGCTTTTTTTTCCTTTTCATTAATCTGGGTACTATATGTTTATTCTTCATTGAATGCAGTCTAATGTCTTTCTTGTTATAAAATGCAAATCCTGCAATAGCAAAAAAAAAATTGTTTTGAGTGGAAACGAAGAAAAAACAGAAAAAGCATGTTGGTATAAACAGCTATTAGGGTTGAATCATACTAGAGTTTTGTGGATGTTTTCATTTTAGTGTCATTTGTTTACTAATTTCTGACTTTTTTTTCTTTTTGGAAAAATTCTTAACACATGTTTTCTCAGCTGTCAAGAAAAAATGTTTTCATATTTTTAAAGTAAAAAGTGAGCAAAAGTATTCGTTGCACTTTTTGTGTGCTTGCTCTTGTCTCTCTTGAAAAATATTACAGTATCATAAAATAGCTGCTAAAACCATAGCAAGGATATAGTGTTTTCATGAAGTATCTTTCACTTTCATTGGTTTATGAGGAGACACTTTTGCAGTTCTATGCATTATGTTGTATATTTGCAGTAAACCTGACAAGGGT
>VXAC01003380.1:6450-22753 GCA_013399225.1 Rhipidura dahli
AAAAAAAAAAAAATCCCCCCAAAAAACCGGGAATTCGGGAATTGCAGACGGATGAGGAGCCTACGGCACAGACAGCGACCACTTCCTAAGGAAAGTCCGGAATAAAAACCGGGATTTGGCGTTTCGGCAACGAGCTCGGAGTTTGGCAAATGAGAGGAATAATCCGAATTATCCGATGGGATTATCCGATGGTTGGAATGCTTGAGCAGAGAGGAGGAGAATCCCGGGGTTTTGTGAAAGAAATTGGGATTTTTAAGGATTTTGGGAAGGGAAAAAAAAAGGGATTTGAGAGGATCCAGAGGCTCTGGGCAGCTCCCGGTTCCGTCCCCATGGGATAGGGAGGGAAAGGGAGGAAAACTGGGATGGGAGCGACGTTTCCCTGGGCCCTTTTCTTTCCCAGATTTCTATTTTTGGCACCACACAGCACAAAGAAAAGCCGGACAGATCTGGGCTTGTGGTTATTCCCAAAAAAAAAGGGATTTTTGTGGAGCTGGGCTCCGGCTCCTCCCACTCCCCCTTCCCCCTCTTCCAGCAATTAAAAAAACTCCTGAAAAGTCTTTTTTTAAATGGATTTTTTCCCTCCTTTTCCCCTTTTTTTTTTTTTTTTGGATTTTTTCCCTCCTTTTCCCTTTTTTTTGTAGATTTTTTCCTCCTTTCCCTCTTTTTTTGGTGGTTTTTCCCCCTCCTTTTTCTCTTTTTTTTGTGGATATTTTTACTCCTTTCCCCTTTTTTTGGTAGATTTTTTCCCTCCTTTCCTTCTTTTTTTGGTGGTTTTTTCCCCCTCTTTTTTCCCCTTTTTTACGGATTTTTCCCCTCCTTTTCTCTTTTTCTTTTTTTTTTTGTTTTTTTGGGGTGTGTTTATTTTTTAAAAAATCCATTTATTTGGCAAACGCNTCCCTTCTCCCAAACCCTTTTCCCGGTTCCCTGTCCCTTTTCCCGGCTCCTTTTCCCTTCTCCCAAACCCTTTTCCCGGTTCCCTGTCCCTTTTCCCGGCTCCTTTTCCCTTCTCCCAAACCCTTTTCCCGGTTCCCTGTCCCTTTTCCCGGCTCCTTTTCCCTTCTCCCAAACCCTTTTCCCGGTTCCCTGTCCCTTTTCCCGGCTCCTTTTCCCTTCTCCCAAACCCTTTTCCCGGTTCCCTGTCCCTTTTCCCGGCTCCTTTTCCCTTCTCCCAAACCCTTTTCCCGGTTCCCTGTCCCTTTTCCCGGCTCCTTTTCCCTTCTCCCAAACCCTTTTCCCGGTTCCCTGTCCCTTTTCCCGGCTCCTTTTCCCTTCTCCCAAACCCTTTTCCCGGTTCCCTGTCCCTTTTCCCGGCTCCTTTTCCCTTCTCCCAAACCCTTTTCCCGGTTCCCTGTCCCTTTTCCCGGCTCCTTTTCCCTTCTCCCAACCCATTTTCTCTTCTCCCTGCTCCTTTTCCTGGCTGCTTTTCCCTTCTCCCAACCCCTTTTCCCTTGACCCTTTTCCTGGCTGCTTTTCCCTTCTCCCTGTCCCTTTTCCCGGTTCCCTGTCCCTTTTCCCAGCTCGGGCCGGACACCGGGATGGGGAGGGAAGGACGAGGATTGGGGGAGGCGGAGCGATCCCAAAACCGCCGGACCGGATCCGCATCCCGCGGGATTCTCCCGCCGAGCGGGGCCGGGAAGGGCGGGATCCCTGCCCGGGATGGGGATTTGGAGCCCCTGAGGAGGAGGAAGAGGAGGAAGAGGAGGAAGAATTCCCGGCTCCAGCCCCCGCTCCGGGATAGCACCAAGCTCTGGAGTAGAAAAACTAAGGCTGGATCTGGACGAGGGATGAAGGACGGAGGGAATTCCCTGCTGGAGAAGGAATCCCGGCCTGGACTCGGGAGCGTCCGCGCGGCTCCCGGCGGGAGAGAGCTCGGAGCGGGGCTGGGATGAGGGATTTGGGATAAAACTCCACGGAAAAGGCTTTGCTGGGCCCGGGATTGAGGGGGCAGGGAAGGGGGAATGATCCCGATTTTCCCGCTCTGCTCCCTCCCGGCGGGATCGGGTGACATTCCCAAACCCTGGAATTCCGGGACGCAGCGGGGGAGGTTTCCCTAGGGAAAGCCGCGCGGGTTTTAGTGTTAAAAAAAGTGGGATTTTCCCGATTTTTGTTGCAAAGGCGGGCTGGAAACGAGGAATGGGAACATGGAGCGGCTCCGCCCGTCCCGGGAATTCCTGGGAATTCCAGCGGCCTCTGGAAAGCGGCCGGAGCAGCTCCCAGTGTCCAGCCCGCACCAGTGACCCCCTCCCGCTGGAGCAGGGCGGGATCAGCCATGAATCCAGGGAATTGCGAATCATTTCCCGTGGGAATTGCTTGCGACAGGATCCCTGGAATTCCCATCCCGATTTTCTGGGGAATGGGGCGGGGGGGAAACTCCCAGGATTTCACTTCGGGTGTGGCCGGATTGTTTTTATCCCTCCTCTTCCCAAAAGAAAAAAAAACCCGCAAACCAAGCCCCACGCTCGGGATAACCGGGAATGGCCTCTCCTTCCGGTGAGCTCGGGAAGGCTTTTCCCAACCTCACGGATTCCGGGATTCTGGGAATGTCACCCAGGAGCTGCTGGGCCTTGGGGACACGGATTGGGCTCGGACACTGCCCCCAAAATCTCGGGATTTGTCCCCTTCCCGACGGATCCGAAGGGTGCCCGGCCGCTCCATTGGGAATTCATTCCATGAGTTTTCCCGAGCATCCAACCACCCCCCAGCACATTCCAGAGGTTCCATGGAAGCGTCTCCTGCTCCCTCTTTTTTTCCCGGATCCCACTTTTCCCGGCTCCCCCTTTTTTCCCGGCTCCCCCAGGCTCCTCCCTCCGTGCCGGGTTAGATCCAAGCGCTCCCGGTTAAATCCCGATCCCGAACAATCCCGGATTCCCGAGGGATGAGAACGGAGCTGATCCTTCCCTTCCCCCTCCCCACCCCCGGGGGCATCTCCCGGGTTTAGCGGGAAGAATTCCGCCCGCTGCGGAAAAAGGGAGACGGGGAACGCCGGGAATTCGCCGGTTCGGGCGGAAGTTCCCATTTTTCCAAGGTTTTCCAAGGAAGCTCCGTTCTCTCCCCAAATTTGGGGGCAGCACAGAGACCCCCCCCAGAGTGATCGGGGGGGAGGGGGGGAGTTGGATCCCGGCCTCCCCCATCCCTGGAGCTCCCTAAAATTCCTCCTGGGATCTCTCCCGGCTGAGAATTCCCCGTGGGATTCATGGAAAAGCAGCCCCCAGCCTCATTCCCAACAGGGATTTTTCCAGCTTGGGATTTTTGGGAGGATTTTTGATTTTTTTTTTTTTTTCGTTGTGTTTTTTGGGGTTTTTTGGGGTTTTTGGAGGTTTTTTGGGGTTTTTTTTGGTGCTGATTTTTTACAAAATCTCTCCCGCCTCATCCCTTCTCCAGGGGAAATTCCCACTGCTTGGAGATCGATTGGATCAGAGCAACTCTGGGAGCAGCTCTCACATCCCACTGGGAATCCCAAACATCCCTAAGAAAAATCCCTTTTCCCCCCTCCCTTTTCCCTCCCCACCCCTTTTCCTCCCTCCCCGATAATTTTTAAAACCCCGATTTTTAAAAATCCAATTTTTTTGTTTTTCCTTCCCAAAAAACCCCAACTCCCAATTTTTTTTTTTGTTTGTTTGTTTGTTTTCCTTTTCCTCTGGATTATTCCCGGGATTTTTTTTTTTTTTTTCTTTCCCCGTTGTTTGTTTTTCTCGGGAATTTTTTTCCCGTTTGAAGCCGAAGTTGAGGATTTTTTGTTTTGGGGTTTTTTGGGTTTTTTTTACCCCCTGGTGAGCGGAGGAATTGCGGAGAAGCCGGGATCCAGAGGTTGGAAGAGGAGGAGGAGGAGGAGGAGGATTCCCTTCCGGAGGGATCCGGAGCTATAGGATGGTGCAGGGCTTTTTGTCCTTAAAGGGATTCTCGGAAGCGGGAACTCCCACCAGGAGCGGGTCATTCCGGGCGTGCTGCTCGCAGTAACTCATCAGCTCCGAGGAGGCTTTCGACACCTGGATTTGGGAAAAAAAACAGGAATTTGGGAGGATTTTCCCAAATTGGCACTGCCAGGATCTGGGGGGATTCACAGCCAGCTTTTCCCAACAGGGATTTGGTGCAGATAACGAATAAAAATCCCTTTTTTTTTCCCCAGTTGGGGGTGGAAAATCCGGGTTTTTATGGGAATAAACAGTGAGGAGTGGGGGGAATTAACCCAGAGGGGAGATTTGAGAGGAATATTGCTGTATCCATGTTTTCCAGGGATTTGGGATGGGCTCTAAGGATGCTTTCGACACCTGGATTTGGGGGAAAAAAACAAAAAAAAAGCAGGAATTTGGGGGGATATTCCCAAATCGGCACTGCCAGGATCTGTGGCTTTTCCCAACAGGGATTTGGTGGAGAAAACGAATAAAAATCCCTTTTTTTTTCCCCAGTTGGGGGTGGAAAATCCGGGTTTTTATGGGAATAAACAGTGAGGAGTGGGGGGAATTAACCCAGAGGGGAGATTTGAGAGGAATATTGCTGTATCCATGTTTTCCAGGGATTTGGGATGGGCTCTAAGGATGCTTTCGACACCTGGATTTGGGGGAAAAAAACAAAAAAAAAGCAGGAATTTGGGGGGATATTCCCAGCTCAGAGTCATCAGCACTTCCAGGATTTGTAGGGATTCACAGCCAGCTTTTCCCAACAGGGATTTCATGGAGATAATGAATAAAAACTCTTTTTTTTTTCCCCAACTGGGGATGGAAAATCCCAGTTTTTATGGGAATAAACAGTGAGGAGTGGGGGGAATTAACCCCACAGAGAGATTTGAGAGGAGCATTGTTGTATCCATGTTTTTCAGGGATTTGGGATGAACTCCAAGGATGCTTTTGAGACCTGGATGTTGGAGGGAAAAAAGCAGGAATTTGGGGGGATATTCCCAGCTTGGCACTTCCAGGATCTGGGGTGAGGGATTCACAGCCAGCTTTTCCCAACAGGAATTTTGTGGAGATGAGGAGGAAAAATGGGAATTGGGGGTGGAAAATCCCAGTTTTTATGGGAATAAACAGTGAGGAGTGGGGGGAATTAACCCCACAGAGAGATTTGAGAGGAGCATTGTTGTATCCATGTTTTTCAGGGATTTGGGATGCAAAAGCTTCCCCCGAGTGCAGCCTGTTGCTCAGCTCTGGAATCCCTCGGGATCCACGCTTTAAAGCTCCGCTTCCTTTATCCCAAAGCTGGGTTTTTTGGGAAGGGAGAGATCCTCGGACACCCCAAATCCAGAAAGGATCCTTTCCAGCTCCCGGAGGGAACGTTGGAATGCTGCCATTCCCAGCTGGGGTGTGGGGGGAGGAAAATTCAGGAAGCTTTTCCCATTCCCATCCTCACCTTGATCCTCTCGATCCCGGCCTCGATGCGGAGCTGCTCCACCAGCTTCCGGGCCTGAGCTATGTTGTTAGTGGTGGACATTCTGTGCCATCGGCTCCGGGCCCCAGCTCAGGAGAATCCTGGGAAAAAAAACATGGAAAAATCAGGATTGGGTGAAGCTGCTCCGGCTCCGTGCTCCGGGTGAGGTCACGGAATGGGTTGGAAGCGATTCCGAAGCTCGTCCCGGTGAGGGGGAAGGAGGAGCTGGGCTGGTCCTGTTGGAGCTCCCTGGGGTGGTTTGGAGTTTCCCTCGGGATCCTCTTTCTGGGAATTTCCGGGAATTCTGCCCAGGAGAGGGGGAAGGGAAGCTCCGAGGGGGCTCCAAGGGGCTCCTGGAGCTGTTCCTGGGGGCTTTGGTGTCCCTGGAATGCGGGCAGGGGACACCTCCAGGGGGGGCAGGTCCCACCTGCCCGTGGGATCCCACCCAACATTCCCGTGGGATTCGTGTCCATCCTGCCCACGGGGCTGTGTCCAACCTTCCCAAGGGGTTTGTGTCCAACCTTCCCATGGGATCATGTCTGGCCTTCCCAAGGGATTTGTGTCCAACCTTCCCAAGGGGTTTGTGTCCAACCTTCCCATGGGATCATGTCTGGCCTTCCCAAGGGATTTGTGTTCAACCTTCCCATGGGATTTGTGTCCAACCTTCCCATGGGATCATGTCTGGCCTTCCCAAGGGATTTGTGTTCAACCTTCCCATTGGATTTGTGTCCGATCTGCCTGTGGGATCATGTCCAAAGTCCCTATGGGATCGTGTCCAACATCCCCATGGGATTTGTGTCCAACCTCTCGCTGGGATTTGTGTCCATCCTGCCCACGGGACCATGTCCAACCTCTCCATGGGATCATGTCTGACCCTCCCAAGGGGTTTGTGTCCAACCTTCCCATGGGATTTGTGTCCAGCCTCTCCATGGGATCATGTCTGACCTTCCCAAGGGATTTGTGTCCAACCTTTCCATGGGATTTGTGTCCCCACACCCCACTGAGGTTTGGATCCCCTTCCTCTGAGTTTCCCAGCAGGAACTGAAGGATTTTCTCCACGAGACACAAAACAATTCCCTGCCTGTCCCTGTCCCTGTCCGTGTCCCAGGCGCTCCGGGGGCAGCTCCGGCCGCTCCGAACCCCTGGGCCGGACACCGGGCACCGTTCCCGGCCGGTTCCCTTCGTGCCACCCCCGTGGAGGTGCCACCTCTGTCCCCTCCCGCCGGTGACTCAGCCCCTCATTCCCAAGGGAGCAGCTCCCACCCTCCCCAGCAAACCTGGCGACGATTCCGGGAGGAGAAGGAGCCAAAGCAAACACGGAGTCGGATCCCGCCGGCGCTCCCGGCCCCTCCCATTCCTTAATTAGAGGCTCCTCCAACCTCCTCCCCCGGGCCTGGCAGCTTCAAAGCCGAGAATTCCCGGCGGGAACGCCCGTCCCATCCCTGAAATCCTCGCCGTCTCGCCTGCGTTCAGACGTTCAGGGAGTTCATTCCCGACCGCCGGGGCGCTCCCAGGGGATTTGTTTTCCTTGGCAGCCGCATCCGGAGACAGCTCCGGGCTCCTCAATCCCCGAGCAGCGCTCGGCTGAGTCGGGAACAGGGAATGCTGCAGGAAGGGGGATGGGGAAAAACAAGCGGCGTTCCCGGCTCGGGATGATTCCCTGAATTAGCGGAGTTGTTTGGGAATCTCCGCCTCTCCCGTGCTGGAAGTGAAGCCAGGCCGGCCCGGGAGAGCTGCCAGGGTGAAAGCAGGGCCGGTTCTGTGGAAAACGGGAGACGGGAGGAGGCTGTTCCCTGCGGAAAGGGCCTCCTGCTCCGGGTTTGAGGCGCTCCCGAGGGGAGCGGGGCGGGATTGGGAGCAGGGAAAAGCTCCGTGGCAAAGCCGGGCTCCTTCTAAATCCGTGCCACGAACTCCAGAGCCCTTCCTGGCTGCGGAGGAGTTCATGGAACTGAGGAGTTCTCCAGCTAGGGGGGAGGAAAATCCAAGGAATTCGTGTTTCCAAGGGCCACCTGTGCCCTGCACTTTCCCAGCTTCCTGTTTATGGAGCGAGGCTGATGAATCAGAGAATTCCCGGGAATTGTTCCCACCCCCATCCCGGTCCCTGCGGAATCCCAGGCTGGCTGAAGGAAGGGCGGTGTGGAGAGGCTGCTGCTGGCACGGCAGGAATTGTGAAATGAGGATCCTAAAAATTCCTTGGAAGGGGGAAAAGTTTTATTCCCGGATTTATGGAGTTTCGGCGGCTCCACAGCTCCCCAGGGAATCCCCGTTTCCCTTTTCCCAGCGGTGCCTTTTCCCTCTCCCAAGAGTAAAAGAGAAGCAGCACTCGGTGCTGACTTCCACAGTGGGATCTGCATCGTTCCCAATCCCAAATTCCCAAACTCCACAGTGGGATCTGCATCGCTCCCAATCCCAAATTCCCAAATTCCACAGTGGGATCTGCATCAATCCAATCCCAAATTCCCAAATTCCACAGTGGGATCTGCACCGTTCCCAATCCCAAATTCCCAAATTCCACAGTGGGATCTGCATCGCTCCCCATCCCAAATTCCCAAATTCCACAGTGGGATCTGCATCAATCCAATCCCAAATTCCCAAATTCCACAGTGGGATCTGCATCGTTCCCAGTCCCAAATTCCACAGTGGGATCTGCATCAATCCAATCCCAAATTCCCAAATTCCACAGTGGGATCTGCATCGTTCCCAATCCCAAATTCCACAGTGGGATCTGCACCGTTCCCAATCCCAAATTCCCAAATTCCCAAATTCCACAGTGGGATCTGCACCGTTCCCAATCCCAAATTCCACAGTGGGATCTGCATCGTTCCCAATCCCAAATTCCCAAATTCCACAGTGGGATCTGCATCAATCCAATCCCAAATTCCACAGTGGGATCTGCATCGTTCCCAATCCCAAATTCCCAAATTCCACAGTGGGTCTGCACCATTCCCAATCCCAAATTCCCAAATTCCACAGTGGGATCTGCACCGTTCCCAATCCCAAATTCCACAGTGGGATCTGCATTGTTCCCAATCCCAAATTCCCAAATTCCACAGTGGGATCTGCATAGTTCCCAATCCCAAATTCCACAGTGGGATCTGCATCGTTCCCAATCCCATATTCCACAGTTGGATCTGCATCGTTCCCAGTCCCAAATTCCGCAGTGGGATCCGAATCCCAATCCCATTCCCAGTTCCCACTGGTCCCGCAGCAGGCCCTGCACTGGCTCAGCTCCCCCGGGACGCTCCGGAGCTGTTCCCACTCCCTGGGTGACCAATTAACCTCATTAACAACCTCAGCCACGGATCCCCGGAGCCATCCCGGAGCACGGGAGCTGGAAAAGCCAAAACAAACTCTGGAGATGTCCCTGGGCACTCGGAGGGTGCGGGAAGAGCCCCGGGATTTGGGAAAGAGCCCCGGGATTTGGGAAAGAGCCCCGGGAGAGGAGCGAGGGGTGCGCTGCCGGGTTGGGATCCAGCCCCATTGTCCCTCTGCCCATTTTAAAGGAAAAAACACCGGGAAAGGACTGGGATGGGATGAGCAGGAAGCACAGAGCAGTGAGGACACCCAGATCTCCTCCGACCGAGCCGGAATTCCTTCCATCCAAGGGGAAAAAGCTGCGGAGTTTGTCCCCGGAGCCGCCTCCCGCTGCCGCTGGAGCCGGGCCAGCGCCGCCTCCTCCGGGCCGGGATCCGCTCCGTGACTCAGCACGAGGCTGAGCCACCCCTGGCTCAGCAGAAAGGGAACAAAACCTTCCCCAATTCCTGCCCCAGCGCTTCCCTGCTGCCTTCCCGGGCATTTTCGGGAATGGCTCCGCTGGCGTGGCCGCTCCCGCCGTGTCAGGGAGCGATTCCAGCAGCGATGAAGTCACCGCGGCCTCGCAGCTCCCCGGGTTGTTCTCCCTATTCCTCCAGGGATGCGGCAGATCCCAGGCCACGGAATAACTCGGAGAGTGGGGAGGGAATTGGGGCTGGAGAAAGATGGAAAACGCTGCAGGACCACAGGGAATGGATAAAAATTCAGGCGACGCCAGAGCAGGGGCAGGGAGGGATCAGCCGGGGCTGTTCCGAGGTCAGCGCCGGAGCAAAGGGAAGAGGGACGGCCGGAGGTTGTGAAACCCGCACAGGGATCCCGGAGCGCGGGCGAGGGATTTGGGAATGACGCAAACGCATCCCAGGGAGGCTCTGGCTGCGGCACAAAACCCCTCCTGCCTTTTTTCTCGGGAAAGCAGTTCAGGCGGGATAAACGCCGGGATTGATCCGGATTTGCTGTTTTCGGTATTTTGGATTTAGGATGCTCGGAGCCTCGGCTCGGTTCGACTCAGGAACGGCCCCAAACCTCCTCTCCCGGCTTCCATCCCTAAATCCCGAGGTTCCAACTGCCACGGAATCCCACACTTTGTGCTCGCACATTCCCCAAAAACGCTTCCCGCGTGTCCCGCACGGCTCCCGACGTCACGGCAGCGCCGAGTGACGGCCGGAGAGCTCCCCGGGGGCTGAGCCGCGCTGTTCCCGAGCCGGGAGCTTGCGAAAGGCCCGGGATTGGGATGTTTTCCTGGGAAATGAAATAAAACGACGCAAAGCCGGGCGGCTGCTGACTCAGCCGGAGCAGCGGCGGCGGTGACACAGCGGTGACACAGCGGTGACAGCAGCGCCGAGCCGTGACTCAGCAGCGGCTCCGTGCTCGAGCAGCCTCCTCCTCCTCCTCCTTCTCCTCCTCCTCCTCCTGTCTCATCGCGGATCTCGGAGCGGCCTCGCTGCCCCTTTCACCCATTTATTGATCCATTCTTTTATTTAATTAATTCATTCCCGGGGCTTCCCGGCTCCGCTGGATCCCCGCCGGGATCGGGATCCCCACCCCCGCCTTACGGATCAACCCCGCCCTTTAAAACCCTTCAGCTTTTCCAACCGAAACGCGGCCTCAGGAATTCTCGGGATTCTCGGCTCCCGAGGGTGAAACCGGCAGCTCCGAGTACCGGGAAGCCGAACTTGTCCCAGCCTGAAAGCCGAGCCGGGACATCAGCCCTGGCACGGATCCCTGGCTCGGGTTTTTATCCCACGGGGTGCCGGCACCTGCCCGCCCCGCAGGAAGGGTGACGGCAGACCAGAAATATGCGCTGCCTTCGGGAATTCTTCCCATTCTTCCCATTCTTCTCATAGCTGGGAGCTGCCACTCCTCGCCGCGCTGGATAAACACCCAAAAATCTGAGGAATCGCCCGAGTTTTGGGCGCTTTTTTGGGTCTTATTTTCCTCCCTTTCCCTCGCGCCTGAAAAAAAATGTGGGATTGGTGCTCACGGATGTCCCCCGTGCTCGGTGGGAAGTGCCGGGAGAGCTGAATCCTCCTTTTCCCTGCGGGATTTGGGATTCCCTCGGTGCCAGGGGGGGCTTTGGGGCGATGAATTTCCAGTTCCAATCCCGGGATGGGACACTGAGCCAGACTTTCGGATGAATTTCCAGTTCAAATCCCGGGATAGGGACACTGAGCCGGATTTTGGGATGAGTTTCCAGCTCCAATCCCGGAATGGGGACACCCAGCCGGATTTTGGGATGAATTTCCAGCTCCAATCCCGGAATGGAACACCCAGCCGGATTTTGGGATGAATTTCCAGCTCCAGTCCCGGAATGGAACACCCAGCCGGATTTTGGGATGAATTTCCAGCTCCAATCCCGGGATGGGGGCACCGAGCCGGATTTTGGGATGAATTTCCAGCTCCAGTCCCGGAATGGAGCACCCAGCCGGATTTGGGGATGCTCATTCCCTCCAAAAGGGACCCGCTGGCTCCGGGCCCGGCTCATTCCCGATCCCCCCGGAGCCGCCGGTGACCTTTGGGATGTCACATGAGGGAAACGCCGCCGCTGCTTTTCCTCCCCCGCCCCTCCCGGCGGTCCCGTGACTTTCCCTGTTTTGATCCCTGTGGAACTCCGGAGGGTGACAATGACAAAGCCACCCCCTCCCAATCCCTAAAAAATCCCCAAAATCCCAGAGTCCTCACCCAGAGCGGGATGAACCCCTGGATTCAGGAGCTGACGGCTCCTTTGGCTCCCACAACAATCCCGATTCCCGCCCTTTTCCCGCAAAAACCGCGGCCTTTTTGTTTTTTTGGGGATTTTTTTTGTTCTGTTTTTTGGGAAAAAGCCGATGACTTCAGCACCACGTGAGGGGTTTGCAATTCCCGGCCCGGGGCCGCTTCCGCAGGGAGGGAGGGAGCTGAAAGTCCCTTTGTTTTGGGAATTCTTTGCGGGATGGAGTCACGCTGGGCTGGAAGCGCTCCAGGGCTGAGCTCAGAGGGGCCGGAGAGGCTAAAAATGGAATTTTTTTCCCTCCTCTGCTTTGTGGAAAAGGGCCGGGGGAGGGAGGCACGTGAGGGAGCTGCTCCCGGGTCACGGGAGAGCTCTGGGATTTATATTTGGAAAATGATCTGGGAGAAAAAATCCCAAAAAAACCAAAAAAGCCCAAACCCACAAAGAGAGGGAAAGAGGAACTTTTTACCCCGGAGGAGAGAGGGATTGGAAAGATGGAATTCTGGCCTGGCAGGAGTGGGAAGGAGCTGGCAGGGAGGATGATCCTGATCCTGATCCCAATCCCGATCCTGATCCAAATCCTGATCCCAATCCCGATCCTGATCCTGATCCAGATCCTGATCCCCATCCTGATCCTGCTCCTGATCCTCATTCTCATCCTGATCCCCATCCTGATCCTGATCCCAATCCCGATCCTGATCCTGATCCCAATCCTGATCCTTATCCCAATCCTGATCCAAATCCTGATCCTGATCCCCATCCCGATCCTGATCCTGATCCAAAGCCTGATCCTGATCCTCATCCTGATCCTGATCCAAATCCTGATCCTGATCCCAATCCTGATCCTGATCCTGCTCCTCATCCTCATTCTCATCCTGATCCCAATCCTGATCCTCATCCTGATCCTGATCCAAATCTTGATCCTGATCCCGATCCTGCTCCTCATCCTCATCCTCATCCTCATCCTGATCCCGATCCTGACCCCCATCCTCATATCCTGATCCTGACCCCCATCCTCATATCCTGATCCTGATCCCCATCCTCATCCTCATCCTCATCCTCATCCTCATCCTCATCCTCATCCTCATCCTCATCCTCCTCCTCCCGGGAAAGCCCCTCTGGCAATTCCTTACAGGCTGTGGAGTGCTGGGATGAAGGGAATGGCTCCCGAACACAGGGAAGGGTTGGGTGGGATTTGGGAAGGGATTCCTCCTCTCCCTGGGACGGAATTCCCAGAGAAGCTGTGGAATCCTGGATCCCTGGAAGTGCCCAAAGCAACCTGGGGTGGTGGGAGGCATCCCTGCCTGTGGCAGAATGACCTTCGGGATTCTCCCAATCCAAGGAATTCCATTATTCCATAATCAGCTGTGGGAACGGCAGGAAGAGATTCCAGCAGCACAAAGGAATCCCCAGCAGGATTTGGGATCTGGGATGGATCCCAGCAGCATTTGGGATCTGGGATGGATCCCGGGACAGGATTTGGGATCTGAGATGGATCCCAGCAGGATTCGGGATCTGGGATGAATTCCCAGCGGGATTTGGGATCTGGGATGCATCCCAGCAGCATTTGGGATCTGGGATGGATCCCAGCAGGATTTGGGATCTGCGATGGATCCCTGGCAGGATTTGGGATCTGAGATGGGTCCCAGCAGGATTTGGGATCTGGGATGGATCCCAGCAGGATTTGGGATCTGGGATGGATCCCAGAAGGATTTGGGGTCTGGGATGGATCCCCAGCAGGATTTGGGATCCGGGATGGATCCCAGCAGGATTTGGGGTCTGGGATGGATCCCGGGCAGGATTCGGGATCTGGGATGGATCCCAGCAGGATTTGGGATCTGGGATGGATCCCACCAGGATTTGGGGTCTGGAACCATTCCATAAATCCACACAGTTCCCAACGTTGCCACGATGATTTTCCCGGCCTTTTTAGATCCCTTGGAACATTCTCAGTATCCCTGACACGAATCCTCACAATCCCTTAAATCCAAACACCCTGAAAGCTTCCCAACGGGATTATCTTGGATTATCTTGGAAAACCGAGATTCTCCCTAGGGAACAATTAAAAAAATGAGGGAAAGCCCTCGGTGCTGCCCAGAATTCCTGCTTGGCTGAGATTCCTGAGGGCTGTTCCCACCTGGAGCCTCCCAGGCTAAAAATACAGGGAAGAGAAGGTGGGATTTTGGCAGGATTTTCCCATCCCAGCTTTGGGAATGTCGGGAAAAAGCTGCCGGGAGCTCGGTGCTACTACAGGGAAAAAAAAAAGGAGTGAAATGCTTGGCTCCTCCTCCTTCTTTCCCACCTCCTCCTCCTCCTCTTCCCAAGCTTTCCCTGGCACTTGAGTCACGTTCCCACCTCCCGGCTCATCCCGGTTTTCCTCTTTCGGTGTGAAAAGAGCTGGAAAAAATATCCCAGGGCCATGGGGAGCAACCTGGGAGAAGGGAAACTGTTCCTGCTGGAATTGCGGGAGTTTGGGGGTCCTTCCCACCCAGACCATGCCGGGATTTTGTGGGACTGGGATTGATCCCAAAAAAAGCCACCCTGGGCTGTTCCCGGCTCCGAGAACATTCTGGCTCCTCCTGGGATGTGTTGGGATCCAGCTGCCCCCAAAAATCCCAAATCCCCCAAATCCTCGGGAGGAAGGAAAGGGTGAAAGGAGCCCTGGAATGCCAGAGCTGGATGGGGATTCCCGGAGTGGGAATCTGCAGCCCAGGCTGTGCCGAAGGCAGCGGATCCCAGGGAATCTCCCTGGAGGGAATCGATCAATCCGGGCCAGCAGATGGATGGGAATGGAGGGGTTGCACATTCCAAAGGGAATTCTGCATTCCTGGAGGCTGGAAAAGATCTGGATCTCGTCACCCAGCCTGGAGCACGGAGTGCAGGAATTCCTTGGACACCTCCAGGGATGGGAATTCCAAACCTCCCTGGAGCCCAATCCCATTCCATGGGCACGGACACCTTGGGCACTGCCAGGGATCCAGGGGCAGCCACAGACTCCCTGGGAATTCCAGCAGGATTTGGGATCTGGGATGGACCCCAGGACAGGATATGGGATCTGGGATGGATCCCAGCAGGATTTGGGATCTGGGATGGATCCCGGGACAGGATATGGGATCTGGGATGGATCCCAGTAGGATTTGGGATCTGGGATGGATCCCGGGACAGGATTTGGGATCTGGGATGGATCCCGGGCAGGATTTGGGATCCGGGATGGATCCCGGGCAGGGTTTGGGATCCGGGATGGATCCCAGCAGGATCTGACACAGGATCAGAACCCTCCCAGGGACATTCCCAGCCTCGGGAATTCCCTCTGGAGATCCCAGCTCAGCTCCCACCCTCGCTGAGGGACCAGAGTGCCCCAATTTTCTACAGAAATCATGGAATGCTTTGGGTTGGAAGGAGTTCAGGGATCATCCCAGGCCTCCCACTCTCCCAGGCTGCTCCAACCCGGCCTTGGACACTTCCAGGGATCCAGGGGCAGCCACAGATTCGCTGGGAATCTTCTCCAAAACCCTTAAATGTGGAGCTGGGAACTCCCAGCTGGAGCTGTTCCCAGCCGGTGATGCCTTTCCCAGATGGAACAACACCCGGACAAAAACATCCCAACCCCTTTTCCCAGGGGGCTGCATTCCCCTTCTGTGGGAAAACCGAGCTCGATTCCCAAAAAACTTGGGAAAACAAAGAGGTGTGAGGAAGGAAAAACCAACATCCAAGAGGGAGAGAGCCGAGCAGGAGCAGCTGCGGGAACGGCGGGAAGAGATTCCAGCGGCACAAAGGAATTCCCAGCAGGATTTGGGGTCTGGGATGAATTCCCAGCAGGATTTGGGATCTGGGATGAATTCCCAGCAGGATTTGGGATCTGGAATGAATTCCCAGCAGGATTTGGGGTCTGGAATGAATTCCCAGCAGGATTTGGGATCTGGAATGAATTCCCAGCAGGATTTGGGATCTGGGATGGATCCCAGGCAGGGTTTGGCATCTGGAATGAATTCCCAGCAGGATTTGGGATCTGGGATGAATTCCCAGCAGGATTTAGGATCTGGGATGAATTCCCAGCAGGATTTGGCTTTTCCCCTGAGCCAACATCACTCCAAGCAAGGATTCCTGAGGCGCTTTCCAGAGCCAGTTCCCAGAAAATCCCGTGCCTGGATGGGCGATGGATTCGGGATCGGGAAGCTTTTCCAACTTTTTCCTCGTTGGCAGTTTTGAGGAGCCTCCAGCAGCTCCAGGCTGGGGGCTGGGAATGGAATATTTTTTTTTTTTTAGGGATAGAACCACCCTGGAGAGGTCAGAGATCCGGGATTCAGGGAAGGGATCCGCGACAGGGCTGCCTGTTTGGAACAGCTCTGGAATCACGGGGGAGAGGGGGAATCGAAAGGATTTTGGGTGGGAAAAAACAAGGACGGAGAGCAAACACCAAAAGGATCATCGGTGCCGAGCCATTCCCAGCTCCCGGCAGCCTCGGGAATGAGTCCGGCGGGAGCTGGGCAGGGAAACACCTCTAGGCTTTCCCTTGGAAACTAAAATGGGAATTTCAGGGCTCAGACACCCAAAAATCCCCACGGATTCTGTGCAATCCCGATAAAATAGGGACATAAACCGGGCAGGAGCCTGGAATGGTTTTTATCCGCCCGATTTTCCCTCCTTCCCACACATCTGGGCAGCTGCAGGAGCGGGAAAAGGGAAGCTGGGAGGCCCCCGAGAGCCGGCTCCAGGCGGGCTCCGGGGGTTTGGAAAAGGCCGGGAATGCTGGCGGGGCCGCCGGGATCCGCACAAGGGGAGCCTGTGGCCGGCTGAGCTCAGAGCGCAGGAATCCCGCCGGGCGGGGGGAATCCAGGGAATGGCCGGCCGGGAATGGCCGGAGGAGCGCGCGGCGCTGCCCTCTGCTGATGGGAGGCGGGGGGAGGGGTGGGGGTCGTTTGG
>VXAC01003381.1:0-124760 GCA_013399225.1 Rhipidura dahli
TTCCTTTTATTTTCCTTTCCTTTCTTCTTTGTTTTCTTCCAACTTATTTAATTTTTAACGTGAGTGTCTATGTGCTCACTTACTAACCTGGCTCAGTGGAGTGTGATAGAGATACCAGGCCTGAAAAGTTATAGACAGATGAGAAGTTCCTGAAGTTACATCAATGCTATCTTAAATGATGTATCTCTATAACCAAGTAAGCCAGGCAATGTTATTCTCTCCAATATTTTTTTTGTTCTAACAGGTGCGAAAACTAGAAAAGCAAACCTGACTTAAGCTTATTTTCTTGATCAGTACCATACAGTGAATTAAGTCACAGGCTAAATCACAGAAGGTTTGAGAATAAAGAGATTTTCAGATGATAGTAAGAAGAAAGCTTTTTGAAGGAGGTTTTTTTGCATATATTCTCGGAGTTTCTAGTTCTATTTTACTGTCATTCACAAATGATGAAGGAATTAAGAAACAAAGGAAAAATGGCAAGATTTAATGTGCAATCTTCATGAATAGGGTATCATGCAGAAAAAACCCAACCCAAATGTCACCCCTAAATCAATAAAACTACTTACAAAAGTAACTATGGGGATGAATTCATAAGAAAAAACAATTCATTTCCTAGGGACTAATGTTGCTGCTTTTCATCTGAGACACAGTAATTAACTAGGTATTCACTTTTTGCATAAGATAATCAACAAGTAGAAGGTGCTAGTTTAAGCTAAACAGCTCAGCTAGCAAGAAGTACCTCACTAGCAGAGAATTGAATCATTTACATCAGGTGACTGCCTCCAAGAATTTGGTGAAAAGAAAAAGCTCACCCAGAATTAGAAACTGTTTTAAAGCAAAGGCTTGAAAACCAGCCATGGTCTTGTCCTAACTTACTCAAAACTCTTCTGATTTTCTTTTACATTGCAAACTGCAACAACAGATCAAAAGCTTTGCGGAGCTTTGAGTATTGCCTGAGCTAAGGTGTGTTAAATACATCTCATAGGAGGTGTATTTAAATCAGTGCCTCTCGCCATTTCAACTCAGTGTTGTTTTCAAGTTTCATCAAAGGCCCTGTCTTCATCTACATTTCCCCCAAAACTGAGTATACAATTTTTTTTAAGTACTTTAAAACTTCAAAAATGGATTAAGGAGAGACATGGAAAGATCCGCATAGTTCAAATAATAGTTCCGCTCAACCTGAAAGGTGATTCACATGAAGATAGGATGCAGAGTGAAAACAAAGTCAGCATTTCCAAATAAATTTGGTGTGCACTTATTCCAAAATATTCTTTTTTCTTCTTAGCCTAATCAAATTAATTTCAAGCTATAACAAGTTGACCAGAATAAAGAACTACTTAAAATATGGTATCATCATTCACAGTAGTCTTTTTGCAAAATTCAGTAAATTGAATAAATTATGTAGTATATCACAAAGTAACTTTGTTCTGTAGACAAAACCTGAAAACTGAACAAGTCAACTGAGTTTAAATACATAAAATAACTTCTGTGCGTTCTTGATTTTGAAGGCAGGGGGTCTAAACAGAATTCTAGCTTCCCTTCATCCCTCACAAGAAACCAAAAAACCCCTGTAAGTTATCTTCCTTAAAGTTTCAGTTCAGTAATAAAAGCAAGCTGCATATAATGAAATAACAAAAAGAAATAAGGAATTTTCTTTTCTACATCATCTCCTGGTGCCACATGACTTAATAAAAATCTCAGGTTCCTACTTCTCAGGGCTGCAGAGAATATCTTGAATGGAAGGCAAGTTCAGACAAAGGAATTCTTGTCTCTGTTTTTTAAACAGAAAATTCAGAATACAGATATTTTAAATAGTTTTTCTTCAAAATATGACCCTTAAAGGCATACAGACAAACCCCCTAATAAACAGAACCTTGTATCTGATTTCTAAGTGAAATTATTTTGATGATTTGGATCACAACCTTCAAAAAACTTGGGAGGTGGAACCAGTGCTTAAAAGAAAAAGTGGTTTTCTGTTCCTCAGCAGCAAATCATAGTCACATATATTTCTTCAGCCTGTAGGTAATACAGTGCAATACTGAACCATAATTTAAGATATGCATGTAGGTTTGGCAGCATTTTATCCCCATTTTCTGTCATATCCACATTACTGGGAAGGCAATGGAGAATGGCTAGAGTGCATGTGTTTCTGCTGGGGTGTGGAGCTGTGCATCGTTTATTTCAATGATTACTGTGAATTGGCTACAGCCAGAGATATACGCACTCACAAAGGGACTTTTCCTAGCACATTTTGTCCAGCTCTTACCTGTTTCTTCTGGGTTTGATCCAAAACCAATAAAGCCCACGGGAGGTTTTCAATTCAATTCAAAAGGCTTTGAATCAGGCCATTTACTCTGTTTGCATCAAGGATCTTCAGAGCACAATAGAGACCACGGGACCCTGCATGTAGGCCTGAATCAAGTCCGTACACTTCATGATGGAGGAAAAGGGGTAGATTTGCGCTTTTTTTTGTTGTTGGGGTTTTGTTTGTTGGGGTTTTTTTGTTTAATTTACAAGACTGTTTGTCTGAGACAGGGCCAGTTTTCCTTTCCAGCTCCTCCCTTTTTCACCCTGGCAAAGGGCAGGGAATGTCTGGCCGCCTGAGCAGGAGAACGCCAGCCAAGAGCCTGCGCCTGAGGTTGCCAAGCCCCTTGGAGGCCTCGGTGACACATAATCCCAACCTATGGCTCCATGTGCCTGTCCTCGCCCCCCCTCGCTGCCAGCGCTCCTCCCTGGCAGGCCTGGCCCGTCTCCATGGTGACCGTGGGCCCGGCTGGCTGCCGCTGGCCTTGCCGCCTGCCATGGCCTCGGCTCTCCAGTGTAAGGAGCCGCAGTGCGGCCCCTCCGTCTGCTACTCAGAATGGCTCCGCGCAGGGGAGGCAGGCTCGCGCGAGAAATTATGCTGCAATTATTAAATGAAAACATGGCTTTAAGGAGAAGGCAAAAGCAAAGCAGTGCCTGGACTGTGGCTTTCCTTGATGGAAGAGGAGGGAGACGGCTGGCCGGGCATGCACCCCCTTCTGCCCCATCATCGCTGGGTGCAGCGAGCAATGGCGGGGCAGAGAGGTGGACTGGGGAGCTGCTTCTGCGCTCAGGGCTAGACCCTGCCCTGGGAAGGAACAATAAAAGAACACAGCTGCTGGAGTGGTGAGGAACAGGCCACACACAGCTGAAGTGGGCTTAAGGCTCTTGCTCTCTCACATGCATGCAGACAGGCAGGGATGTGCACGGCCATTTCTGGGGACTCCTCACCATGAATTAAGTGCATGGGTTTTTCATTGCAGTTTTTCAGGAAGAAGTATAAATCAAACTGAATGAGAGGAAATGACCAGTCACTTACCCTGTTGTTAAGACCAGAGATAAGCGTGTTGGCTGGCCCTAAACCGGGAAGTATTGGGGGCTGCAGGCACAGCTCAGGCTGGAGGTGGCACATGTGTGTCGATGTGGTGCTGTTTTCAACCAAACACACTTGGAGCTTGGGTGTAGCGCTGGGAAACAGCTGCTGTTCTGTTCCCAGAGTTGTGCTAATCAGCCTGCACAGCCCCATGGCCTCCTCTAGCTCCGGCTCCCCACACTGCACTCCCCCGCACAGGATGGGCATGCCCTTTGCTGGCAGCCAGAGATGCCGGATGTGCTACTGAGAGGTGCTGCAAACCACCCACCCAAAGTATTGCCAGGTCTCTCTAGTAACTGGATTTTATCTCCTTTTTTGAGTTAGCTGGTAGCATGGGGATAGAAGAAGCTGTTGATTTTGAACAGCTTTTAGCAGCTCTGAAAGGTTTGCCTTTCCTATAGCCCCTGCTCATGGAGAAGCACAGCCAAGGACCACAACAAGAAGTGCTAGGAAAAGGAGGAGAAGGAGGTACATCTGTAAAAGTCAGAGGAAATTTCTAAATGGGGCAAAGGGAATATCATTTGATCATCTCTTTTACAGGAATCAGTGTGGACCGTAAGTTGAACAGCTGATGAAAGAACTGGAAGATGAGCTGGGTAGCTGGAAGGTACAGCTAGGAAAACACAGCATCAACTGATTCTATTCAGTAGATTTGGGGAATCGGTGTTCCTCCACCATACGGCAGCATTTCATACAAATTCTGAGCACTGACCTTACAGAGTCTTCTGCAGGAACACCTAAAGCATCAGCCAAAACCCCACTGCTCACAGTAAAACACTGTAACTGTCTAGTGCCTCATGATGATAAACAGTAGGAGATACAGAATAGGAAGACAGACTAAAGAGTCTGACATCTTAACATACATCTAACATTTCCTGACTTTGAGGGGTACCTCTCTGGAGACTTGGCACCTGGCCACTGAAACACATCATTCGCATCGGCTAAGGGAATATACCCCACCTCAAGAAGGCATTGTAATGCCCAATATACAGCCCCATCTGGCAGCATCCCTCAGTATTCAGGGGAGAATGGCCAGTGCCATGAATTGGTTCCCTGCAACATCTTGTAGGCTTTGGATCTGGAAATTACTCTCTAGAGGAGTGTGACAAGGCAGAGAGCACCTATTCAGTTCAAATTCAGTCAAAGCATTTGGATTTTACTTGGTTCAAATTCTACATGAAGGAGTAAAAGAAAGGCAGAAAAAACAGGGAAATAGCAGAGAAAGGAAAAAAATATAAACACATAAATGATACCATCCTATCTCAAGAGCTGATGTGCTGTTGAAGCAACACCTGTTTTTCAAAAACTACCTAGTCAGATTGGAACCATTTTCCCATAAACTACTGAGAAGCACTCGGTGCTTCTCTTCAATGACAGTTGCACATCAACAGCAACATTTTAGTCCCTGTCCAGTCAGTATAGAAAAAAACCACCAAACTAACAAAACAACCACCCCACAACTCCAAACAAAACAACAAAAAAAGTCCCCTATGGGTCCCTGTACATAGGAGACAACTTTGGGATTTTCCACTATGCCATAACTCTAAAAAACTAATTATTTTTTAACTCAGCATTGCAAAATACAGGCCCAAATGTCTCAGTAATTTACAGCCACAAACAGGATTTAAGAGAAATCTTTACACGGTTCAAACTCTCCAATCACTACTGTTTCTTTTAGCATTCTAAGTGTTTTTCCTTATGAAAACAAACTCTGAAAAGAGAAATACCCCGAACAGATTAAATGACTAAGAAGTCAACTCAAGGTAATGTACATATTTTCACTGAAAAGCACCTGCTGCAGGGTACCTTCTTGCAAGGTGGGCATTGATGCATCCTTGCATTCAGAAGTAGCTCCCACCATGGCCCCAGCAAGGATCAGCACTGAGGCAGGGAAAAAGTAGGCCTGATGTAGCTTTTCAAATTGATGCTGCTTGTGGAGAGGAACAAACAGCTCGTCTCCAGCTGAGGGGCTGACTCTCGTCATTTATTCATAGCCAGCCCCCTGCCTGGATGGAAATAAAAATGTTTCAAAGATAACTGTGTGGGGGAGCTGGAGGACAGCTTGGAGGCACACTGAGGTTAGCACATAAATTTTTTATCTCTGGAGACCGGGTATCCAATTATGCTTAGAGTACACAAACAACTTTGGCTGGTCTCTCCAGCAGAGATTTATCCACATACTAAAATCCATGATGGAAATGGGCACAATGGGCTGATGCCATGAAATAATGTACACAGGTGGTTTTGCAGGGCAGATGCTTAAGCTAGCAGAGGGGCAGGAGGGCACAGGAATGCATCCTCCTTAACTACATGTATTGCACAATAGATCAACCTGCAGTCAGCAGCGAGGCCAGCAACAGCCCACACAATGTACTTTATTTAGGATTGTCACTGGCCAAAGTGCCTGTGGGCATAAGATCCTGTTCAGTTGCTGTTTCTGCACATCCGTCTATAATCAACATTTCTCACAGCAAAATGCCACTGACAACTCTTCTCCTTCAAAGGAGAGGAAGTTTTTCTCCATGTAGACACACTATCCTATTCTCCCAGGAATTAAGGAAGAGCATTTATACTAGTGCACTCATTCACAGACACATTTCAATAGATAGAAGTCTAATGTAATTCCTATATCAGAAGTGTCTCAAAATTTGTGAGCACCAGCTGCCCCCAGAGCTGGCCTGTACCCATGGAGAGAGATGGAATAAAACAGCAGGTGTTTTGTGGCAGGCTTGGATGCACCCTAGGCTCACAAATCTCACGGTCTCAGTGCCAACATGTAGAGGAAAAGCCAGCAGAGAAAAAGTCTGAGAATGGTGTGGGATCCTTTATTTTTTCAGTGGAGTTGAGGAAAGGGGAAGTTGACTTTTTAAAGGGTTTTCTATAATTTCCTTTTCACAGTTCGATACTCAGGTAAAAAAATCAGAGAGTAGGTCAGAAATAAATGTGTGTATAGGCAGAGGCAAGACTAGACACTGTGGAAGAGTTATTTATTTGTGTCAAAGGGCCAGATAAAGCATACAAAGCAAGCCACTAAAGTTCAAACAGAACACAGCCTAGGGTGTTTTCAGAAAGGCAAAGGCCAGAGAAGACTGTTGAACTATCTTTCATGTTGCAATAGGTAATCTGTATGTGAGAAAGAAGGACAGAAGGAGAGAGAAATGTAAACAGACAAACGTTCTGTACTGTCAAGGACAGTGGGATGTGCAAAGGAGGTGAGTCGTGAGACTTGGGCCAGTCAGTTCTCTGATACACACCTATTCAATAGTTCTCAGTTTTAGGTAGGTTCCTCCCATCTACATATTTTCCAATCTCTGTATAATTTTCTGACCTACTCAAGTTGGTCTGTGCATGAGACTGAATATGCAGAAAGACAAGAGGCTTTCAGCTCTTGTCCTGGGACCAGTTAGGGCATCAATAGTTGAATCCTGCAGAAGCCCTGCTACCTCCTGCACCACCAGGGCTGCTGTTAGTGCAGCTTCTGCAAGGAGTGGAAGCTGCAGAGGAGGGGTGGGTACAAAGGAAGGAAGTTCATGCTGCAGCCGCCCGCCTGAGCTTTACTGACCTGGCGCTCACCTCCCATAGCACAACAAATTCCAAATGGCTGGTTTGATTTGCCTTGCCTTTTCTAAATCAGGCTGCTCATATCTCTGACACACTGCTAGGCAAATAACCAGATCCTAGTCTATACCACATCTCTGGTCCTCCTGTTCAGTGGTTTGTGGATTAGCTGTTTGGATTAACATCTCCCTGCCTTCCCTCCCTCCCATCTCCCCCACCCCCCAAGCCCATGCAGAGAGGACTCTTGAAGCTCGAGACCTATGATGCTGCAGACCTGTCAAATCTAATTCATAACACATGCCTAGCAGTTCTTAGGGGAGAGGAGGGATCTGATGCTCTGGCTCCCCACCATCCCCCTGTACAACGGGACCATTTAATGACTGCACATTCGCAATGTGGACAATTAGCATTCACATGGAAGATAAATGGCAGCATAAATTAAATATTGCCAAGTGAAAGAGCAAAGATGCAAGGTCTGAGCTCAAGGCTGTAAACAAAGAGGCAAAAAGGAACAAACAGCCACTGAAACAGCTCAGCCATTTGGGACAGTTACCTTCCAGCATCTGGGACTTTCCCCAAGGCTGATCTGCACATTTGCACGGCTGTTGCCTATACCTCACTGGCTCCTGGCTGGTAATTTTTTCCACTCAGGAATCTGGGCATCAGATTCCAACAGTTCTAAACTTCTGCCTGCTTGTGGATCTGTGCATCAGCAGCTTCCCTTTGCCACATGCACCCCTTAGGAGCTCTGGGGGAGCACAAGCCCAAGAAGCTCTTGAGCTACTCTTTCCCACAGCCTAGAATGCACTTTTTATCATGGGCCAAAGTCAGCTGCTCCTAACCTTACCATAGCTTTTCTAGCTCTTCTTCTTGCTAACTTCTATCATTTCCTAAGGACCAGAGACACAAGGACTGAAACCTCCTGGCACCTATGTCAAACTGAATTCAGAGCAGAGGACACTACCCTTTCTTTTTTGGGGCATCTATTGCAAGGCCATTTTCAGTATTAATTCAATACAGATTGCAACATGCCTCTCAGGTATGCAACGATTATTGACTACTGCGGGCACAGGAAAAAAACAACCAACCAACCAACCAAAAAAACCCCAAAGCTGATGTAAATGCTAAGTAAACAAAAGCTACTGGCTGAACACCGACATTCCCCTGCCTGCCCAAGCAGTCACTCTTAGTGCATTGACAGCTCGAGTTTATCAACAGCTGGAGGAGTCAAAATTACTTTTGCTGCAAATCTACAAAACATGATAAATAAAAGGTAGAGCATGAAAGCAACAGAAACATAGGGCTTGCCAAATGGGATCACACTAAACAGTCCTTCAAGCTCAGACAGTGGCTAGTAGCAGATGCTTTGAGGAAGGAAACCCCCTCCCACACCTCCCTGGGGACAATTATCCTGCTTAGAAAGAAAATGTTTTCCTACTTCCATATTTCTTGCAGTTCTTAAGGTATTAGAAAGTGTTTTCCTGCATATATTTCCCTATAAGCATTTTATTGTTTTATTACTTTGAACTAAAATAACAGAGATCACATGTTGATCCAAAAGAACTTTTTGAAAGCAAACAAAGCTATCTACACAAATCCCAAGGTCACAGCAAACATCACATAGTATTGCACTTTGGAAAACTGAGAAACAGGGGATTAGAGACTTGAAAAACTCAGTAATAGAACACAGTCTCCTTGCCTTCCTGTTCTGTGCCTAAGGAGCAGAGAAAGGACAATCAAACAGGGTGATGGACCTTATGCTCACACTGAGCATATGTGATTCATCACGTAAGAATTCAAACAACTAAGATTTCTTTCAGTGTTGTACCAGTGTGGGGAATTGAGGTACATTTTCCCCTCATGTTCCAGCTCTTCTCCTTGCAGACCAGTACTGATGTGTTTTCATAGCTTTTGTCACACTGTAACTAAGAAGCAGCTTTTGGCAAAGTTGAGGGTAAGCTGTTTGTGCAGCAGGTGAAGGTAGAAGGGAGAAAGGTGCTGTTATTTTCATACTGAAAAACTGAATCATTATCATTATATCACTGATATATTGACATATATCTCTTATTTAAAGGCAAAACAAAAGCAGCCCCCTGAACCTACTGGACATGTATTTCCTTGACATCCTAAGAGCCACTGGGAGGCTGCTTGATGATGGGCAGGTTGGGATCTCTTCTTTTCCCCCCTCTCCTTGCCACCTCCTCCCCACCAGAGCAGTAATGGAAAAGTGACTTGCTGCAGAGATAATGCTGGGTTTGAAATGAATTTCTGACTAGCTGAGCCAGCACCCGTGTGAGCTGTGGCTGATTAGCTGCAAGCATCCAGGGCCCAATCACTCACAACTGAGCCAGGCAATAACACCAGCCTCCACAAGGCAAAGACAGGGTGGAGGCAACACCCCTGAAAAAGATCTCAAAAAGACATCCTGAAAAGGATCTCAAAGGCAAAGGGAAAATCCTACTCACGTTTGTGGTTTTCATTTCGGTGGACGGGGGAAGAGCGGGTCTCCTGCTCACGGGCTTCATCACCCTCTTCACTGGCAAGGTGGGTGTGAGCATAGTGGTAGCTCAGCCCAGGCCTGTTCTTGTAACGCTTGCCACAGACTGGATGGAAAGGAGATATGAGGGAGGGGAGGAGAGAATGGAAACATCAGTGTGATCAACAACCACAACACCATCCTCTCAAATAATGCTCCCTTTCTCCCCTGAGAACAGCACCACACACTCCATGCACCTGCCCAGAACCCTTCCAGCTGGCGCTGGTGAAAGGTGACAGAGGGCAGCCCTGCAGCTGCAGGTCCCCAGACAAGCTTTCTTCCCACCATGCTGCCAGCAGTCCTTCCCACAGGCCTAAGCAAATGCACATTCAGTCCCTGCAGATCACAGAGCCCTAATCCTCTCTGCAAAGATTACTAATAAGACTGCACATAAAATAAAATGAAATGCCAGCTCCAATGGTGGTGCTGCACAATGCACAGCAATGGGAACAAGACTGAGAAGAAAGGACATTATTTTCTTCATTACTGATCTCTGAAAAAAAGGAAACAGCGGGTATTTTTAAAAAGACTTTCTCTAAAAGGTTAATAAACAGCTGCATTTGCAGATTCCTGGTTAAGACAAGGAGATGGAAATCATCCACACTTTCTTGCTAAAAGAACTTGTGGTAGTGATACTTATTTGCTGAGGTGAATTTCATACTCAGCACCCCAATAAATAACAGACTGTGTGACAGAGAATCCTACTTCTGAACTTCCATTTATTTTAGACTAAGTCAACAGATATTAAAGACAGAATCAAACAACTTATGATGAAAGGTCTACACTTTCACAGGGAGCTTATAGCAAGGGCAGACAACAGCATAAGATTCATTACATATGAATTGATTTTCTATATAGTTTTTAATTCATGTTATTGTATCAAAAAGTAATCACTTTTCATCTTCAAAGCATTCTCTGGATGTCTGTTTTCTTTTATACAGCTATTTTGTCTACCAAATACAAATATTACCATTTTAAAAGATTAGAAAACAAAGACAAAAAGTTTAGTGCCCTTCCTGCAAGTTTTTACTCCCAGAGACATTTACAGTCATTTTATTACCTTAATTAACCTCAAGGATTTCACACAGGAATAAATGTCATGTCCAGTAGTCTGTCCTGCGTGGGTTGCTTAGAAGGCCAAAGGAAATGGTGCCAGAAGAGAGAACAGAATCCTGTTTTTAAACACCCCTGAAAAGGATCTCCAAGGGGTAAGTGACCATCCACTACTAAAAACTTAATGGTGTTACAGGCCCCAGTATGTATCCTGCTATATATATATATATACATATATACACTTAACTCCCCATTCTCCAGGCACCTGGGTCTGGGAATGTCAAAGACCCCACAAATAAATTTTTTAAAAAATTAAAAAAAAAAAACCAAACCAACAACCCAACAAACCCTCTCACCCCATTTATTCATTTACATATAAATAAAATTTCAAATTTTATACCTTTCTGCTACTACTCAGAAAATGCCAATTGATATTCCACATTTTGGAACAGATTACAGAAAACTGTAAATCAAAGCCTAGTACAATAACATATTTCATTCTCAATCTCTTCTAGCTGATTTACAAACTCCCTCAAGGAAAATACTTTACTTTGTTAGAAACATGTAAAACAAGCTCATGATACGTATGAGTGATCTGGAATATTAGATACTTTTATCCCAGTTTTCTTCGTTGTGCAAGGTGATGATCACAGGCTCATCATAACAAGACAGAAGTTTTTTTGAAATGTAGTATGTCCTGTCCTCAGTTACAGATTTTTTAAGTCTTTGAATGACCTTGATTCAGAAATGAGACCTCCTGCAGGAGGGAAGAGGGAATGTTGAGAGAAATAAAATGCTCATTTAGATATGCACATCCATTCTTTGAAGCATCTGCCTTCATTTTTCCTATGTAAACCTAACTCCATTGCCAGACATTTTGAAGAACTAGACTGTTGTTAGATGCTCTCCACAAAACATCAGTTCAGTCTCCCTTCTTCTAGTACCATCCTTGTTTTCTTCCAGTGCATTCTGGAGAGGGAAGCTACTCCTCCTCCTCTGTGGTCCTGCAGAGCAAAGGACAAGCAGTGGAACAGATGCTGAACAAGAGTCAAAACAACAAGATATCCACAGTTTTGTACGACTTTCCCCATGTTTTGAATGGTGGAAAAAGTGTAACCCTTAAGTAATCATCAACCCAGCGAGAGCTCACTTCTTAAATTCTTTCAGAAAGGTAGCCTCCTCTAATTACATAAAAGTTGCAGCATTTCTTAGAATGGAGAAAGAGATTTACATTTCTAGCAGATTGACCATCTGCTAGATGAGCTGGATCGGCTCATCAAGTATCCTACACTATCCCACTTACTTTTGTGTGTTTGAAGAAGAATGTTAAAAAATAATTCTATTGCTATGAATTACCAATACTGCTCAAAGACTTCTGTCAAATTATTTCCAGAACACTATCAGGTGATCAATGCACAAAAGGAAACTTGCATTCCCAGCAGCAAGTCACAAAACTGTGGTGTTTACTCCATTCCTTACAGCATCCTGCAGGGATTTTAGCTATGGAGTTTAGGATGACATAGGAAATCTGATGGGTCTGCAGACTTGTCCTTCTTCAGCAAAAAAGTATCAGCTCGCCAGGAAAAAGCAAGTATCGATATAAGCTGAGGCAGTAGTAATTCTGCAGCTGAGTCCTTCCCATTGTAAGGACTTCCAGGTGGCCTTCAAGGGTGACAGCAATGTGAGACATGCCTTGTGAGAAATTGATTGGAGGCCCTATTAATCAGAATTGAGGCAAAGGAGTTCTGTTTACATTGTCCTAGCAGATTCTTTGTAGGACCAAAGATTTGCAGTTCCAGCAGCCTTTGTTCTTGGTGTCTAGATTTTTCCATTTTTCAAATTCCTGTTCTGTCATGAAAGAAGTCTGAAGCAATGCCATGAATTGAAACTGCAGAGAGTTCATGTTCCTCAAACAAATTAGACTTTTGCAGGGGGGAAAGGGTCATGATATTAGTCAGGCAGAAGAACCACTGGCTTCAGTGAGACTTTGCTGGAATGAAAGCTAAGTCAGAACTTCATGGATTCTCCAACAGATTGAATCTCCCTGATTTCACCCTAATCTCTTATTTTCCAGGTACAAGCACATTTTATTAATCGACCGTATCACTGTGCTAAGAAGTAGTTTCTATAAAAGGGTGATCATTAATAAACACTTAGCTCTTATATAACTCTTCCCACTGCAGACTTGCTTTTCAAACATTAATTAATCTTCCTCCACATTCCTGAGTGGGAAATACTATTCTCATTTCAGTTCTGAAAAAAGAGAGCCGCAGAGGGGCTGAGTTGCCCACACAGAGAACTTTTTTCATTACCAGGACTGGAATCCATGAGTTCCAGCATCCACACCAGTGCTTACACCACATCCTTCTCATTCTCAGAGCTGACAAAAGCATAATGAGAACTGGTTCTTCCAGTCTGAAATGCATGCTGTTGATTAGTTTTTAACGCTGTGCAGCTCACACATAAGAAGTGAGAGTGTGCCTTTCATAAACTTTGCCAAGTAGCCTTCCTTTCAGCAGCTTTGACTTTTTTATCTTCAATTTTCCTTGCTGGATAGGCTCATCATCCTTGCATGTGGTAGATTTCATTCTGAATCTCAACACTGGGAAGTTGACTTGATCTTTAATTAGGTAGCCAAGCTCAGTGAGAGCAGTGGGAGTTTGTAGAACGTAACCCACTCCAATTCCTCCTGCATTCAAAGAATATATTTTTCCTATGACCTGATGGGATTGCTGCCTTAGGAACAAGCTGGGTAAGTAAGCAGTAATACAGCAGTGTGGACCAAATATCACAAATGGGGAAGAGGGATTGTTTTATAAGGCCACCAGACAGTCTCCTATGATGAACCTTACTTTCCTTCAAATTTGAAGACTGATATGAAGATGTTACACAACGGAATTGTGGCAGGGGTGGAAGACAGTATAAATGCAAGCATTGAATGTTTCATAAAAGAGAGCTCTAAGTTCTGGGCCATAGCACCCTGCAATTCTTTGGATAAGCAAATTCTCACTCTGTTTATGTTTCTCAATGAGTAAAATTAATATAAAATACTTCCCCTCTTAGAAAGGGGATTTGAAACCTATGACTTAAAAGACTTCCTCATCAAATATCTAATGGCTGTGTTGCTGTCATTTTGAAATAGTTACACATTTGGTCCTTGGCAGCCTGTGAGCTATGTTCCAGCCAGCTCTCCACATACATTTTGCACAATCTGTCACCAGTATGAGACAGAAGGAAACAATCCATGTTTTTAGTGGAAACAGGAAACTGGAGGAGTACATGCTGCTTTTTTTTTTTTTTTGGTCACTGAATTTTGTCCCCCTCCTTGTCTTTCTTTGCTTTTCTCTGTTGCCTCCTGTTCTTTCTTCTCAGCTGTGCTACATCAAACAGTAAATCTTGAGTTAACTTCGGGCAGGCAGTCATTCCTCAAAGTTACCTTCCTGTCCTACCATTTGCTCCACTCAAAAACAAAAATTAAAAACTGCCCTTGTTTTGCACTGGTTTGGTAATATATTCTCCCCTGTTCCAGTTGTGTATGCACTCTGGCACATCTAGAGATCTCAAACATTAACAGTGCATTTTGACCTCCACTGATAGGAAGACATTACATTCATCCCTCTTGGATCAGTACTGTCACACTATACACCTGTAGTACAAGAGCAGCTATTTAGTAACCCATTCCACAGGGAATTTTCTGTAGGTAGAAGTGGGAGGTAAGTAGTCCTTGTTTCAGTGCCAGAGGACAAGTCCCAGAATCTACCTGCTGTATTAAGATCACAGTAACTCTGAACCCCAGTGCAAAGCTTGCACAGCTCAACAATACAGCTGTGCACATTTCAATAAATGGGTTGCTAGCAGGAGAAAAAGAGAAAACAACTATCCTACAGGAGTAGAAAACGTTCAGCTATCAGAGTCAACTCTGTTCCCCTCTTACCATGTGCTCTACTCCACATCTGTGTTATTGAGTATTTTTTAAAAGATTTTTTAAAGTGTCCTTACCTCTCTAATCCTGTCTTTTCTACCAAAAATGTAGTCAATGGATGCCAAGTATAGTGGCTATGGTGGGAGAGTTGTTTGTTGCATTCATCTGAACAAGCATCTTATTCTAGATCTTATTGCTTATCTACTTAGGGATTCACTAGAAAGGATAATACCAGGAGATGATTTAGGGCTTAAACTGCTAATAGTTTAAAGCAACGCTGAAGTCATGCCAGAGATTTATGAGAAGCATGTAAAAATATAATGCTATAATCAAAGCGTTTTCAAATCAGCTTGTAACTGTGACATTTAACCAAAAATCTGCCCTAAGCAGCAGCAGTTAGTAGTGTTGGTCTTGTTCACAGTATCTGCAAGAATTAAGACAACAGATTGAGTCTCAGAGAACTGGTAAAAACCAAGTTAAATCAGGATTTATCTGGTAGGCCTTTTGTATTCCAGCAAAACTTCCAGAGAATCAGTGAGATGTTTGCTAAAATGTATGACAGGATCAGGACCATTTCAAGGAGATGACAAAGAAGACAGGTCAAGTTAGCAAGGAAATACCTAGGCCCACCACTTTTTTGAACAAATACAGTAAAATAGTTCCCAAAGAATAGGCCTCAAGGACTTGAGTTTGGCAAGTCATGCTAGAACAAAATAACATTTAACTGGGATTTTCTAAGGAAACTAAAAAAGAGAGATTCTCAGTCCCAATTGAAACTCAGTGAAATCTGTTCACATTAAATCACTAAAGCTATGTGAAGACTCCAGCCTCTTATTGACAGAACCTACAATATGGTTAGTCAAAAAAGGAAATGGGGAAGAAAAAGTTAACCTCAAAATAATGGAAAAGCAGGAGTATATTTCAAGCTATAGTGATTTGGATGTAGGGTCAAGCGTTTTTAAAAACAAATCCATGTTCTGAATGATTATTAGTAATTCAAAGACATGTTCAAAGTGTTCACTTAAGCTCCAAGCTTTATATGATCTGTAGGCACAACGAACAGAACACAAGCAGATAGGCACTTAATCTGATATTCAAGGAAACAGTTTAGTTTTACCTTCAGCTGAAATCAGTGAGAATTAGGAGCCTAATTTTTTTAAACCTTCAGAAGGCATCTTTCTACTTCTTCAAGCACCTGAAAGAGTCCTGTTTGAACCCACTGCTTGCCTCTGGTTTTATCATTAATTTGAAGGGTGAAATAGAGATTGAAATACTCAAACATGCAGGGAATGAACTGTTGATAAAAATATTGGAATAATAACAAAAATACATCATATGAGATTCATTATCAAAGAATTCTTTAAAACAGCAATGTAATTAGTAAATATTAATATGACATCTAATATAAATAAATAAAACACAGTATAAACAGGACAAAGCAGTATATTTAAGAAACTAAATGTGATAGATAAGTTGCCTGAGTAAAAACAGGTTGAACAGGGAAGGAACAAGAAGTAAATGGAGTATTAAATATGAACTCACATGGTGGACAAGGATGAAAGTTCCTCTGCCACTGAAACAGGACATAGCACTGGAGAGGAGCTCCAGCTGTTCATCTTGCACTGATGAAGGGTTTGCTAAATAACCTGTTAGGTCAGCCATCCCTGTGCCTCTCATGGATACGTATCAGAGCAAGTTGCATAAATCCAGTTTCTAAAAGTGACTGTAAGTACATGTAAATGTATCAACCACTCATCTTCAGAAATGTTTCTATCCTCAGAATAGCACACTGAACTTAGTTCTGGCCACTACTACTTTTAGAAGGCCCTTTAGAGTTTTTCCAAATAAAAGAAACAAGGTTAGTAAAAGAGCTGAAGAAAACTCAGCAGAAAGAAGTCCCAGTAACTGTTTACAGACATAGAAGACATTATTATCCCCTAAGAACAGTGCAAGGACTGCTACTCTTGGACTTCAACAGAGAAAATGTATGTTAAATAACTAGAGAAACCTTAAAATTAAGTTGTTGACAAATGAATCAGCTTCTACAAAACACTACAAGATCAGTGTCTCTGGGTTCATACAATGTTGCATTAGTCACTGATCCAGCAGAGATCCTAGGAAGGTTTCAGTCAATTCTCATTTTGCACAAGGAATGGATCTGAATGCATAGTTCAGTCTCAGAGGGACTACAAAAAATGATATGATACAAATAGAAGTTGCTATGCTAAAATAGGAGTTTAAATGGGAATAAAACTAAAAGGAGACGAGGACATACTGTAAAAGGAAAGGAAAGAAAAAATTCCTTTTAGAGGTAGGCAAGGGAAATCTTCCACAGAGGTACAGAAAACAAAGGTGGAAGTACGTGCATAGTCCCATGTCTCCATGGGAACTTGAGAAGAAGAGAAGAATAAATTAATGCAAGTGAGGAGGGGCAGCAGGAAAGTTCATATCTTGAAGAGATTCAGCACAAACTAACTTCTCTGGGTAAAGGCAGTAGACATTTGGAGTCATGGAACTCAGGTGCTACAACTGATTGCAACTTTTAAACCAGAATACAAGTTTCTAGACAAAACTTCAGAAAAGGTTGTTCTTTCTATAAAGTAGTAAATAATATATAATAAACACTATTAAAATAGTAGAAGGAGTTTTAAGAAGACTGCTTGGAAGAAATAATAGTTCCCCAGCTGAATATTTGAAGGAACATAACATCAATTCTTATTAAATGTGTAGGTATTCATTCATTTGCTCACTCCGTCCCTCCTTTAAAATCACAAGCCCAGTTTATCATGGACAGTGGTGGCGGTTGATCTTCCACTTGCTTGACATCAGAGGCTTTGCATCAGTCTTCAAGCCCTACTTTCCACATTTTGTTGAGGCCCCTGCTGCATGTCCTAGCCAGGTGCTCAAGCTAGGGTTGGGACTGCCCTCATACAGCTGCTGAGCCATTTGGCTACAGCACCATTTCCAGCCTACACCCATCTCACACCAGTCTTCTCTGCCACTGTCATTATCGAGGCTATCCCAAGGGAGCTCAGGGCACAACACTATCCAGTGCAACTGCTTGAAAATCTGACCAACAACTTTTCTACTTGGTGATTTGATGAAACAATGCATTTCATGATTATCCTAGTGCTTTTATTGATGTTTTGGTCAAACATTTTATTCTGAACTTCTGATGCAGTATATGCTCAATAAAACCAGCTGAAGTACTTCAGAGTATTTCATTCCACAAAACAGTCATCCAACCATCTCTTCTTAAAAACACAGGATGACAAAATATTTTGAGCTTTGAAAACCTTTACCACATAGATATTGCACATTTCCAGTCAGTTTTAATATTAAGTTTAATACTGGTGTATGTCTGAATGCCTCTTACAGAAAAACGCACATCTTTTCAGAGAAAACATTGCTATTTTCCAACACAAGGGGCAGTGCCAGCTGGGCATACTCTTGCATCATCTTACTGACACACAGCCTAGTTTTTTTCCTATAACCTTTTTATTACTGACGAAATCTTTTGATATATTCTTGTTTCCCATAAATATGAATGTGTAAATATGATAAAAGAGCAAAGTGGTTCTTGATCACAATTCATTTTTTGTGCCCTTGCAGTTTTATAAGAAAATTAATTTGGTTTAGCTATGTTTATGCTTTCTTCTCTGTGGTCATTTTCAAAACTCAAATATCAGAATACTTGCAGAAAAACCAACTTGGAGGCAAATTAAATAAAGTACAGAAAAAGCAAACTGTTGACCCATTAAGGTAATTGTTTATACCAATAATGTGATTGAGGGTATTATGCTTTCCCAAGCAGGAAATACATTCACTGTGTTTCACCTACATCTTTCCATGTAAAACAAATCTATCTGCCCAAAACATCTGCATAGGGAGTACTGCAAACCAATTTCTAATCTACCACAATTAGATTGAGTTTTATCTATAAAAATATTCAGCAAATAATTTCAAAGAAAAAAATTAATCCAAGAAATCCACCCAAGCAGGATAATAAGCCAATTACTCATAATTAATTTTATGTAATGGTTCTATAGAAGGTTAACAAGGGCAGGGTATTACTTCAGGATGATGACATTAAAACTGGAACAGTTCTTCTCTCTGTTCTAAAGTCAGATAAAAGAGTTCTGCTACCATATAACCCTTTTCTCAGCTATCTACAAGGGAAAAGGAGAAGTCACTGTGCAAAGTCTGGATTCCAAAACTCCTTATGGCTCACTTGTAAGTTTCCTAAAAGTGAAAGGTGTCAGCCAAATGAAATAAGAAAGTTTATATTTCTGAAACCAAAGGTGAAATTTATGCTCCAAAATGTAAGCTAAGGCAAAATTCTGTCAATACAACTATGTATGATTCTTGACTTTAGGCTAGATTTCTGCTACCTGCTTTGATATCTTTGGTGTTTAATCTACTCTGTGCAAATCACTACTATGCATGTTGTGAGTTCTCAGTAAAATCCAAAAGTAATGCAAGATCAGACAATAAAGAGTCATTATGTTCAAAATGACTACCGCTGACAAGTGTCCTTGGATTTAGAAGAATGTTCCAGAAAAGAGATAAAGAAAGATATGCATATACCAACAAAAGAAACCTGTGGATTTCAGCAAGATACATCCTGGGCTCTCAGAGAAGCCTTAGAAGACACATTTTAGATCTTCCAGCACACTAGGACTGCTATTTAACCACAGCATAAATCTTAAAGGGCTCTTCCTCCTTGACCATGTTTCTATCATGTGTTATGTCCCATTCATATGCAAGCCTTTCTGTTTCTGGTCATGCACAGTCACCTGCTCTCACCATACAGGAATATGATTTCATCACATGGAATACAGCTCTTAGTCACCATGCATGCTCCTTATGTCCTCATGTTTTTAAAAATCAGTAGAAAATACCCCCATAGATTGACATAGTAAGGGTTATTCTCTTAAGGTTGGTAATGTTGCAAGAGAGACAAATAGTAGAAAAAGGGGGTTCTAGTTGTTCTCAAAACCACCAAACAGTTTTGGATCACAGAACTGAAGATCTGCTATTCTCCTACTTCTATTAATTTTTGTTAGGTTATTGTTTCACAAGCTAGCAGGTGCCTGGTAGCACAAATTACAATTGCATGTATACTCTACAGTAAGCATTAAGATGGGATGCCTCAAAAACATGTGGGTAAGATAAGTGCCCTTCATAGAAATGATATAGTGAAGAAAAAGAATATCAAAAGAAGAAGGAAAGCATCAAGGATTAGACTGTAAAAAACCCAAACCATTGTGTAACAAATATTGGACTCCTCCCTCATACTAGGACTCTGGTATCCTCCTTCAGTGTTTGGCACTGGGCTCGAGTAAAATTTTTCTGTTCAGATAATGCCTTACTTCACCTGCAGTCCAACTGCAAGATGCCAAACAGCAGGGCTGTATTCAAAGGGAATATGTATCAAAACAAAGCATTTGAGATGTTATTTGTTTCTCAGAAGGGCTCAACTTTTGATGATGCTACAAGACTACTTTCTGGTGAGGGATAAGACCTTCAGAACTTGTCCCAGTGAGATTTTAAAAGGACTGAAGGGAAGAGAATCACCAAATACATCAAGAGATACAACAAGGGTGAAGTACCTTTGTCGCGGATTTTTGAGTTATGCTTTTGTTTGTAACTATCTGAAACAGAGAAAGAAATAGAGGGTGAAACTTACACGGGGGAAAAGAAGACAAAAGGCAGAGAAGCCAGAAAAAGAGAAAGAAAATATAAGAGATGATTTATTAAAGGGCAAAGGAAAGTGGAGTCTTGCCGAGGACTCAATTTTCTTTCCTTCATGCAAAAACACCAAGAGCAACAGCAGCAGGTGGCAAACATGCAAGTCAGGGAGCAGGAGAATATTTTGCTGTAATATATGAAACCCTGAGTGCACTGAGCTGGTAGGACCAGGCTGGAAGCAGAATAAGCTGTCTGGTTGCTACTTACTGTCACAAACATAGGGTTTGTCATGATCATCCTGGGAGGCAGCATCATTCCGTCTCCTGCCACCTCCAGATCCCCGAGCCTGCAAGGACAAGAGGATGTTAACATTATTCCATTACCCCTCAGGTCTCCTTGTGCCCCACACCCTCCTATGAAAAATGTGCAGTATAAACTAAACAAATCCTCAGCTTCCATACAGAATTCTCAAAGTGGGCTTGACCCTTCATCTCCTAAGATGTGCACTATGTTAATGGACCTTGTAATGCAATGGAGATGCTCTCCACAGACAGCTCAAACTCTTCATCCATAGCAGTAGGTCACTGCCAGCACATATTCAGTTGAGTATCGTCACACATTCATTTCTGAAGATGTTCAAATACCTTGCTGAACTGAATATGAATATGAATGAATAGATGAACAGGTGTTAAAGGATAAATACAAACATTAAATCAGCCAGAAAACAGGCCCCAGATAAAAGAGAGGTCAAATTATTTCCTTCAGTATTTTCAAAGGGGCATTGTTTGTATTGTTTTGTTTTGTTTTCTAGCTGAAGAGCAATGTTTTGAAATGGCCTTCTGGGACAAAGATACCATGGCTAATTATAAAATAGAGCTTTGGTCAGTTAGGGGAAAAGATTAGATAATGTGGCTACCTGCAGTAACAGAGATTACCCAGAAAGGCCTCTCTGCAGTTCTGTGTTCCTACAATGGACCAAACTGGCAACAATAGAAACTGAAAAGCTCTGCTTACTGACTGCTCTGTCTTGAGCTCCAGGGGTGAGAGTGGAATTCAACAACAAAACTACTTGATCCTGACCCTTCTCAGCTGAGATGCCAACAAGGGGACAGTTCGTATCTGTCCAGCGGTGGAGTTGTGATGTGGAACTGGGAACTGAGCCAAGGCCTTCAATTCTTTCATGTTCACTAATGTACATTCTGTAAATGACAATAATTTTAGACTTGATCTTTGTTTGAGGAAGTGATCATGGGTGGATGGCTAAATAGTCCTTTATTAATTCTGCTAGCTATTCTGTTCCTGGATAAAAACAACAGAATTGCTTCTGCTGCTCCTCTTATTAAACTGTTCATATTTCTCACTCTAGACAAGGCCACCTGACTCAAATCCTGCAAGCTTTTGCATGTGAAAATAAGAAAGGGACAGAGCTTTGTTAGGTAAAGCTGAAGAAGGTGTAGAATTCCTGAGAATATTCGCACCCAGACATAGAGGCCATAGAAACTTCATCCCTCTTCTATGAATTTGGAACAGAACTAGCATGATTAGAGCTGTGTTCCATTGGATATCTAAAGAGAAGTAATAAGGAACAGTTTTACAGTGGCCTGACAAGGTCTGTCAAAACAGGGACTTAAAAAAATTTCACGTTATTTCCTGGGAATTGCTCAGGTCTAACTCTTAACACAGTCCCAAAGGAAAGACATGGATTTGCAGCCATCTAGATGGGGTAAATACTATTAGGTATGACAAGGATAAGTCTGCCTTCTGCAAAGACCTCTGTGCAATCCAGCACACATGTGCAGAGCAAGATTTGTAAGGGTGAACTGAAAAGCAGTTTTCCCCCTAGAAGTGGCCTCAGCAACAATTGTTTGGTGGAAGCTTCTTTACTGACCATATCACATAAAACCATCTTACTAGTCTGCAGTATTTTCTCTTTGCCTGCTAGCTCTGTAAACCCCCTCTGGGCAATGAAATCAATCCCAGGCTAGTTCCTTTCTTCCTTCACTACTGCAAGATGTACTGCAAGCTGAATTTCAGTCCATGACAGCTCCTCCACAGCCCTCAACTGGTCAGGGAGTCTTCACACAGACAGGTGATTGGTCCTTATAAATATTTCTGCTGGTACCTGGATTAGGATCTAATTTCCCTATCTTACCAGCTGCATTGGCTTTTCAGGGCTATGAAAAAGATGTGAAGTCTTATATTTGTCACTAGTCAGTAGCTCTGACTCTATTCACACACTGGGAACATACATGTTGAGTAAGAAGCTAGTATTTTTACATAGGTATATTTCAGAATACGATAGTAATTTAAGGTTTGTTGCTCAGAATTTTGCTAGTCTTCCAGCCAGCTGTTTCCCTTCAAACTGTTCTCTACAGAAATGCAGGGGCACAACATTCATGGCATGACCACATGTCAGATACACTTTTTCATGCAATGAACACAGAGGGGGAGATTTTTCAAGTCAATGACTTTCAATGGGACTTGGGTTCCCAAATGTCTTTGGTGCTTTTGAAATTGTCCCACGGGATATCCAGCTGATGAGCAGACAATCTGTACAGGTGCAGCTGCGTACATCTCGTATCTCCTAGCAAAGTACCCTGTCCAGCTCCTACCACATTGTCCCTGTCCAGCAAAGACACTAAAAATCTCCTATAAATCTACTCCTTCAGCCTTCAGTGTCCTTCCTATGCCCCCATGATTTCAAGGCTAGCCCTGAGGGGAAAGAAAACCAAAGCAGCTGCCCCAGAGGCACTAAACTGAATGCCCCATGCTTGCTGTCTGCACTCCAGGCTGTTGAATTCAGTCATCCACGACTGCCTTTATTCTCCTGACAGGATGCAGCAAAGACTACGAGACTTGACAAGTGAGGCCTGGAAGCCATGGCCCAGCAACCTTGAAGCAGCCCTGAAGCAGCCAGAGAGGGTAGCCAAAGGGACAGATGGAGAGTCCAGGATTAAAAATAAAATCATGCTGTAGGGAAAGGAAAAGGCATGTGCAATTTGGAAAGTCCAGAGCAGTAATTCTGTTGCATTGCATTAATCCTGCATTTATGCTGTCAGTCCTTCTCACTCCTTTCTCTGAATCCCCAAAGGTCACACTCCACAGGATCTAGTTTCCTATGCATGTCCTTCCCCTCTTCTGCCCTCTAAAAATACCCTAACCAATCCTTCCCAGAAACAAAGAGCTGCCCAGGTTTCATGTCCCCTAATTTCAAATCATTAGCCTCAATTCCCTATACTGGGCCAGGTTTAAATTAGAAAAGGGCTGCCTTTAGAAAACTAGCAAAACACTTGTGACCAGATGCAATTCAGGCTCACCAGTTTTCAACAGCTAGATAACCTTTCCCTAATTTTGTAATCCTAATTTCTACTACATTTTACTTTGGTTATTGATGCCATCAAATAAAACTAAAAATTGCTCAAAGTATTTGGTGCTATTCAGACTTCTCTTCTTGGCACTGAAAGAAGCCAGGGCACTAGCAGAGCAGGAGTTAGTTGCAAGAAAAAGGGAAGAGATCCTGCTTCTCCTGTACTCAATAGGGGGCCAGTTCCAGGGCAGGAAATAAAACATAAATTTATGCTTCAAACTGACTGGGACACCTAGTACCCTCCAACTCCTTTCCCTACATTAACAGAGAAAAAAATTCTGTAACATTCTCTTGAGCATTTTCCTGAACAGGGAAGCAAAATCTTGCACATAATACTAACTTCAGGACTTTGTTTGTATGGGTCTGGGACATAGGAATACACCAAATTCCCTTCTCCTGAGCAGGGTATCTCTTTCAGCTATTCACTCCCTTTCACTCACCCTAACCAGCATGTGCAATTTATGTGAGAGCAACTTATTAGAGAAGAGTTGTTAGCCTGGAATATTAGTTGATCGCTACAGTCAAGCTTGTGTGCATGTATTGATTCTATCTCCTGGTTTTGGTTACTGGTTGATACAAATTTTCTGAAACTTACATTTTTCTGGAAAATTTTTTTCCAGGTGGGGGTCTTTGGCTAAGAAAGAAAGAAAGAAAGAAACTGGTTCAGGTGATTTTGAGAATAAGGAAGGTGAAATATATACTTATCCAATTATTAAAGTGCTTTGATCTTATATTAAAGGACTTAAGCTCCAAAATAATGAGGAGCAGAAAACTGAAACAACACAACAACAGAAGAAACCAAAAGAGAGGGTCTGATGCACAAGTACATTGCAAGTATTCAATGTGGTTTCATGTCTCTTATTCAAAAGCTATTATATTCTGCTCATTTGGCCTAAAATGTGGCCCTTCTTGCTTGACTTCTATAAACACATCAAAAGGTACTTCTAGAGCTCCTGTGCCCCTGCAGCATCCACTGGAGCCAAAGAGAGATGAAAATGCTCAAACCTTCTGAGAATTGTGTTCACGTTTATTTAGATGCCTACCTTACAGGCCCACAATTGAAAATGTTGATTCCATGTTTAAAATGTTGGCCTCATTACTTAACTGGTACTCTGATGAATTGTGAAGACATCTTAGGTAAGAGAAGGGACACAGAGTCCCCTAAGGATAAAATATTGCCCGTTTTAAGCAAATGGAAGATTTGCCATGGGCTCAAGAGAGCCAGCGTCAGCCACAAAATGCTACCCTGGAGAAAGCTGAAAAACTTATTAACACAGTTCAAGTTACTTTTATTAATACTTTTTTGGCTGTCACGACTGAATTTGCTGCTTTTCTGTAATTAGTAAATGTTTTAAGAGGCGTTGTAATAGCAGGATGTCATCATAATTATTACAGTTTACATTACAATTGTAAATACAACACCAAAATAAATTTACCCCAATTTTTTACTTTCAAAATAGTCTTTTTGTTTCATGGCAATTCACGAAAACAAACTGAAAAAATATTAAAAATCTATTACATATGACTGAAAATTACCTATAGTGTTATCACTATCATATATTCATGGCTAAAGACTTTTCATATATAATACACATAAAAACTATACACTAGAAAGCAGAGGTTTGCTTCCTTTCTTTCCATTCCAATAAACTCTCCACTTACCCGTCCTCTAGGCCTGTTCTTTCGTTTTGGAATATCTTCTTCCAAGTCTTCTTCCTCATTCACTTCATCTGCATTTTCATCGTTTTCTAAAACCCTCTGTGGTTGAACAATAAACAGGAATGGTTAGAAGAAAAAAGGAGGACACATACAACCAACTACTGCTGTTTACCACAGTGACTGTGGGTTATTACAGTTGATACAAAGCCAATCACATCTCAGTACCCCTGCTTCTTTCTACTAAAGCAAAATTTGTTTTCTTTTCCACTCTAAGATCTCCAGGGAATTCCTACTAAAAACCACCACTGATATCAGTCAGCTATGATAAAAAGGTCCCTAAGAAAAAATACTGGCATCACTGAGTACCAATATTCCAAGACAACACAAGTATTAGTATGCATAACTGCAGGCCCTGTCTGGGAACTTGTTTGCCTTGGTTTTTTATTTTTATTTGTTGCAACTTAAATTGTTTTGTTTTCTTCTAATGTTGAGAGTGTACTTTAAGAATACAAAAATCAGTGGTTTTCTCCTTGGTCGCTCGCAATCTTCTTTCTTTAGCAAAAATAGAGAAAATTCCTCCATATATTCCAGAATGGATCTAGAAAGCCATGTCTTTCACGGCTTGCACCACAGGTACAACTCTAATCTGGAAGCAGGAGGTTTGTTGCATGAGAATCGTGAGGAATTACTCAATAAGGTCTCATTGAGGTTAACAGCACCAACAGCAATAATTCATTCAACTAATTATTTATTAGGAACAATACTTCATCAGTTCACATAACTGTGAGATGCCTGAGCCAGGGAATTTCAATCCTTTTAACTCGATCTTTTGAAACATTACCTCTGCAGAACCAAACACAGGCTGGCTGTCCTGCATGAAAACATGCCCAAGTCAGACATCACATGGAAAAAGGCCAGACAAATCATCACAACATTAATGTGGGAAGAAGTCCCATTGAAATTTCCTCAACTCTTGGCATGTCTGCTAGAAATACAGAAATTGGCCCCAGCCACTCCTGCCATTTATGGTGCTGTGTCATTTTGCAAGGGACTAATCTGTAATCCCTAACTTACCTTTGCCACACCAACATTCATTTAAATTACAGCTGTGATGCAGATTCAAATCAATGACATTAACTGATGGGAAGGTTTTTCAGTCTTACTCTATTTGTCCCTTCTCTCTAATTTCTACTTAAAAGCTATTTGAGAGCCAGCAGAGGGAGAACAGGAGCATATCATTTTCTTTCTCTCCTTTCAACATACCTCAAGCACCAAATTCTGAATTTGTGGGAAAGAATAAAACAGAAACTTCACATTTCAAAAAGCCTGTATTTAGAAGACCAGTTACAAAAGTTTATTCTTATTTTATCAGCTAAATTTCCAGGACTAATACTGGTCAGTGCATTATCAACAAGTTGTAGCACATGACAGAGGATCAAGTCTTCATCTAATTTTTGCTTCTTCTATTTTTGAATATGAGGAGGCTATTAATGAGCTCCGACCATCATGAAATACAAATCACATACTACTGGAGTACTAAATACTAGAGGGTATAAAAGTTAAGCAGGTTCCAGTTCTGCACACATAAAATGTTTATTCAAAAGTCATACAACTGCATACATTAATCGATTTCATCTTAGGACTGAAGTGCTTGAAAAATGATGTACATGAGGAGACTGTAAGAAATGTAAGGATGTATGTAAGAAAACAAGCAAACTTACTGACATGAGTTTGTATTTTTACACTGCTTCATATCTTAAAGTATCTCAAAACAAGCCCCAAAACAGGGGCAACCACATTGTATGTGGGAGGCAAAGGAGCTAACTTACAACAATGATACTACACAAGAGTTAAGAGAAATACTACAAACCACTTTCTTCCTTTAAAATTGAAGCTTCGATTTAGGAAATAGATAATATGTAACCAAGTGTGAATTTGGTGACACTGCCAGAGTAATGACTTTAATCCTTGGTAGAAGGAGCATAATCTTTCTGCTGCATGGTCAGAAGGCTACTCTAACTCTTCTCCATCAGAGACACACATCCAATACCAATTTCCTGGAGGGCAAAATCATCAACCCTGTTACATACCAACTGTAGAGCAGGGCCCAATGCCTGCATCTGTTTAGCAGGGGAGGAGCCCTTAGATGTTTTAGCAGAGTAACTTTTCTTTTCCTATCATGTCTTTCTAAACCAGTTTCCCAGCCCTAAGCACCAAGTCATCTTCTCTTACAGATACCATGAATTTGGGAGGGTGGCAAGTGGCTGGGACAGAGGTGGGAATTACAATTATGTGTATCCCACTTGCTCACTCTCAGCACCATTGAGGCTGGGCCCTTTAGAGTTACAGCACAGACGAGTATGCAAAGGAATAAAAGAGAGATTTGAGTTCTCTTATTTGTCATACTGATAAAGGCACTGATTGTGATTTTGATCTGGTACAGTCTAGCTGCCAGGTGCCAAAGTACACACTGAAAGCTGCCTACTAGTGAAGGCTTTGGCAATCATTGCTCTACAGACTGAATCCAGATAAGCTGTGCTTGCATAAGATAAAGCAGCAAGACATGGCTTTTGCATCCATTCTGATGAAACCAGCATCCAGGTGACAGGTCACAGCTACAGCAGTTTAGCTGAAAATTTGTTCTATTTTTTTGCACCCCCTCCCTGCTCTGCAGTGCCTAGATTTATGTCAGTTCCAGCATCTGTGAGGTCTCTTTCCTCTGACTGCTGCTGGGGATAATGTGGGAGCTCAGATCACACAGTAACATTCAAAAGCATTTGCCAATTTCATAAGGATGCTGCACCATGACTTCTTGTGACCTTGGAAGCAGGTAAAAACAGACCTTTAGCAAGAGCTCTGAGTTTAATAGACCCAGATATACTGCTGAAAAAGCAATCACAGAGCAGGGCTCATGCAAAGCTTTTCCCCAATCCACGAGCATGGGATGCTCCCTCTTTGATAGTGCTCTTTTTACCTGTGCAACTGGGAATGGGAGACCCAATTTTGCTGCCCTTACCTGTGTGAAATTTCTAACAAATAGAGCAGTAGGACTGAGCTCCAAGTTATACAGATTTCATGCCTATGCTTTTCTGTTTCATTTGGTATGGGACTGACCCCTCAAATTTTTACTACTTTTAGGTATAGATGCAACATTTTGTATCTCAGCCAAAATTACCAAGTTTGACACATCCCTAATAATACTCACTAACAATCCCTAAAAAGACTCATGGCACAACGGTGTTTCAGCATCACCAAAGATGTGCTGCTGTGGGAGAGGCCTGCTTTCCTAGTGATTTAAGACATTTTAACAGTGACATGGACTTATATAAGAACCCTTTATATTAGCAGAATTGCTTCTATAACAGACCTACATTTGTTTTGTCTTTTAATTGTTGAAGGATGCAATAGAAGCTTGACAAATAACTTGCAAACCATAATGCATGTGAAGAGGCAATATTTCTCATACTGCATCACTTATAGTAACTGAGATATTCAAAATTACAAATTTTTAAGTGGTTTTTCTTGTATACCTCCAGAAGGCTATCTACTACTGAAAAAAAAAAAACTAAACAAAAACAAAACCAAAAAAAACCCAACAAAACAGGCAAGGCAATGACGTGGTTTTGTCCACAGCAGCTGTGAATCCAAATTGAAATCCATGTCCAAACTCATTTCAAATATGAAACCCTAATATTCAGTTTATAGTAGAGATCCACCTCAGCTTCTCACTTTTTTATGTAATTATCTCATAGTGCTGCAAAATTAATTCCAACACAGGACCTGTACAGAACACATTCAAACAACAGAGATTCTTGTAACAGGAGAAGCATGTGAGATACTGACCATTTTGAGCATCACAGTGTAGCACAAAGGTTTGATAACATTTTGGCAGTAGAATGACACAGCTATCAACAGATGCACTGTTCTGCCACAGGACAAAAGACTTAGAGACAAATTGTAAAATCCAGCCCTGATGTCAGGGCATGGGGCTCTCCTTTACCTGGATTTCTTGCATAGTGTCTTCCTCTTTAGTGTCTGTTTTTTTCTCTATTCCCTCTCCACGCAGCAAGGCCTCCAGAGTTGTACTTTCTGAGGTGAACCCATCTTTTTTCAGAGGCAGATCAACTTCTGAAAAACAAAACACACTCACTGTGTGTCTTCCCCAAAGAGCTAATAAGAAGAAGGACAAAGAGGTCAAGCAGATGATGAACAGGCTTTCAAACTTGTTTCAGTCTTGAAGGAGAGCTCTTCAAGTTCATTTAACCACTAAGGAACTCCATATATGATTAATTTCTATCTTACTGAAAACCTGGTATCTTTTCAATTGCTGTGCTTGTTTACAGGAAAAAAATGCTGGATATATTTTATCAGCAGGAAATAAATGGGGGGAAAATCCTTCTCCTTTGCGTAAACTCTCTATGCTTCAAATAAAGAACAAAAACAGGACTTGTTAAGATACTGAAATAACAAATAAGAAGAATCTGATCTCCTGAAGAAGAAACGCTTAATGCAATTTAGCACCTGGGACAGTATATATAGTATATATAGTATATATAGCTATATACAGTATATATAGCTGTTTATATAGTACAGCTTCAATCCTCATTCTCCTACACGAGGGCATGTTCCACAGGTGGGAAAACAGAAAGCTTATATGGGGTAGACCTTACCTTGAAAAACAAAGGACATGTCTTGAACTTTCATTTAATGTTGACTAGATAAAATCTCCACTTGGCTCCAGCTGGCCAATACCAAGTGAAGAAACACACTTATGAGTGCAGAATCTTACCTATAAAATGGGATGACACCCAGTCACGGCTGGAAGAGCCACAGGCTGGCTGGGGCTGGGGACAGAACTCCAAAGACAGTATGGATTTATGAAGAAATTTGATACAACTTGCTGGAGAAGTGAAGGAACAGAGCCTTATTCCCCTTTCAAATACTGCCACTAGATTATGAGGCAGTGTTTCAGACAGGAAAATACAGCATGTTAACTTCAGCAAGATGTTCAAATACACCTGGGCAATAATCCAGTTTTCCTTGTAGATCCTGGCCTCCACGCCACTCATACAGGGGCTCATTTAGAGCAACCCTACGGCAGGGAAACATCCTGCACATGTCTTTACCTGACAGTGCCAGGTATGGATTTCTTAAATACTCCTTCCCTTCTAAAATGAATTCTTTTCTCTAGCCCGGTATATTTAAAAGTAACAATGTACAAGAACGATGCTTACAAATCAGCATCTGGTGTCCTTATTTCAGAGTTCTGTCTACTTCTTATGCTTTAGAACTGTGTTTTGTTCCCCAGTCTGCCTGAAGCTCCCTGCCTTTCTATCACCATGATCTGTAAATTCTGCAAGGCAGAAATTCATGTGTTTTTAAAGTCCCAAATCACTCCTGCAAACCAAATAATGAATGAGTTCTTACACCTAGGACAGTGAAGTATAATCTGCTTCTTGGGGGCAGTTGTGTCCCAGGAATATTCTTCTGTATATGAAAAACTTTAAGCTAGCAAATGATTCAGGGTCCCTGATCAGTACTTCCACAACATGCTTGCTCCAGTCTTCTGAAGTGAGAGAGCATTGCTCAGCCAATAACCACAGAAAATCCAGAAAAAATTCCAGGAAAAGCTATTCTATTCATGGAGGGAAAGGCTGGGTACAAACCATGCAGAAAAACCAAACCACTGGGATTTTAAAGGAAACTCCCAGAACAACCCACACAATGGGATGGGGTCAACTGTGAATTGATCCCCCTTCTCATCACAAGGAGCTCTATTGAATCAGGGCTCTGTTTTCAGCATTAAACTCCGCATACCCATCCCATTATGGCCCCATCCCCAAATTCTCCCTTGCTTGAGCCATAAAAAAGACAGAAAAGTCAAAAGAGAATCATACAGATTGAATTTCCCTGTATGAACTCCTAGTACCTCCCTCCGGATCCAGACATTTCAATAGAAAGAAGGGATTTTTTACTTGATTTATGTGCAAATCCCAACACTTGAATCTTAAGTCACTAAGGAACCTCCATAATCATCTCTGGATGTGGGATTGGCTTGGGTTCAAAGTCCTGTGCTTGGGTGCAAAAGGGCATTTGCTCTGTATTTAGAACCTTGTGGGACTGCAAAACCCAAGGGGTCATCACACATTCAGCAAGCGAAGAAGCTTCAAGGAAAATCAAGGGCACAGGAAACAAACATGTCTTCACTGTGACAAGCTATGTCTGTCTCTGGATACCAACACATTCAGAAAATGATTGCACTGGAAAAGGAAATGAGCAAGGAAAGGGTGAGGGCTAAGTAGAACATATATGAAAGCATTTGTTCCAGATATATCGAACATTAAGTTTGAAAAGAAGGAAAGGTAGGTTTTAAGGTCAAAACAGGCAGCTGTCTTTAATAGGCATGTCTGTTCTGTGTGGCACTGCTACTTCCCAACAACAACACTCCAGGAGGACTTTTCATCCAAAACTCTCAGAGCACTTCCTAATTGCTAAATTTAACATTCCACTGACAAGGTGTTGTAAGGTAATATTTTTATTCACAGTTTACTGATGGGGAGACTGAGTCACCAAGAAGTTAAGTTGGTGAGCTGGGAATCCAGTGGAAATAAACCCAGTGTCTGCCTCCCATTTGCCCACTAAACTGACTGCCATTCAACTCCTTCACTTTCTTCTCCACTGGTAGCTTCTGTGAACCCACTTTAATTCTTAAATAGCTCGAGAAAGTGGGAAAAGGCAGACACCATCTTATCTGGAATGTAGAGTTTACAGTATAAACACTTCAGAGGTCCAAAGACAACCCCTTGCAATGAATTCAGTCTTTGTAATTAATTGAATCCTTCCTGGAAGATGGCTAGTCTGTAAAGGATACAATAATAAAGACAGGAAATTATGTTTCCAAACAAGTTTTTGAAACCCCAGAGATGAAAGTCCTCAAAAATCTAAAAGATAGTTCAGTTAACCTACAGAAATAGTTAAACACCGTAAGGGATGATTACATTCATTTCACTAAATCCCTTATTTTCTCTTTCCTATTTAACTCTCCATGATTTTCCCACAAAAGCAGAAGAAGTATATTTTCTCTTATGCCAGTCCCCTAAAGAAAACTGAGGAGCCAACTCAAAAACTGAAATATAGTTTTCATGTGAAAGATCAAGGCTTTCCCCAGACCATGGGAACTGCTGTTTGGAAGTAAGGTGGGGTCTGTTCCACTCACTGTCCTGCTTATGAAGGTGCCAGCCAGTGCCTGAAGCTTCAAACAAGGCCAGAGGGAGACTCTTCTGGGCTTAAGGAATCAAGCTAAGACCCCATGCTTGCCTCTGCTTTGATATTGGTCGTGCCACACTGTGCAGTCACCTCACATGCTGCAGGAGAAGCTGTGAATGTCTGTCACGAGAGAAATGCAAAAAACTTACCAACCCTAATACTGCATTTCATCCTGAGAGATAAATGCAGCATCCCTTCCAGTTATCCTGAATCTGGCTCTTCTGAAAATACACAGAACAGCCCAGCCCTTTCTGAATTTTGATACACTTTTACCCTTGATGTTTTCCCACCTGATTGAGTTCAACAGTTAAACTATGGTTTGAAAGAAGGAATGTTTCACTTTATTTATTGTCAGCCCCCTTGCTAGTGCTGAGGAAAATAAAAGTTCTTGACAAAAATTTTTGTAATTTCTTTTTATTCCTCTCCTTTCAAGGATAAACTATCACAATCTTTTCTATTATTCTGCTGTGGGAAGTTTTCCATGTGGTCCTGACAAACCTCTCTGAACTTTCTCTTACTATATGCCAGTCTTCCCAAGATGGGCCAGTACTGCATCTGGTATTCTCAGACGAAACCACATCCCCCATTTAAACAAATTAATTATAGTATTCTTTAGATTACTCCTCAGGCTGTGTCTTTCAATGTCTAAGTTACTTACTAAGCAGAAGAATTAGGAATCTTGTAATGGGGACAAGAAATTCCCATAAGGAATACATTCAAACACACAGGTACCATACTAAAATGCCCATCCCTCTGCCCACTCCCCAAGCACATTCACATCTCCCCAAGGTGCTCTGCACAGATCTCCCCAGCCACAATCTCTCTAAATAACTTCGTATTCTGTGCAAATCTTTGTAGTTGACAAGATATTCCCACTCTGCAGCTTGTTCATGACTGTATTACACAACACTGGACCAAGCATTAAACTAGCTGTAAGCCTTTATCTATAATGAAAGTTCTTTCTTCCACTATCTTTTATTCTAAAAGTTTTGATGCAAGACAATTCTTTGTTTCTCTTTGGAGACATACCAAAGGTCTTCAGAAAGTTTAAGAAAATTGTCAACCCCCTACCTATTAGTTCTTTACATATCATGTAAAGAATTTTAAGAAAGTAGTGAGGCATGCTTTTCCTTGGTAGGAAAAAATGTAGTTGGTTAGAACCTCCTATATCATCATTTCCCAGGTGCTTATATCTAATTACTGTTTCAATCAATTTCTCAGATGTTCATGTAGAATTTATGTGTCTTTAAATCTTTGAATCACATCCAAATCCTTTTTAAATATAGGTAATAGCATTTGCTACCCACTAATGGTTCTAAATTCTTTGTAACTTCTGTTTTGTATCACAAGCTCTTCTTCCAACATTACAGTTTCAGAGAACATAATCTTTATTACAAGTAATAACTACCAGTAAAGGCACTATAATTAAAAGCTTACTCTTTTATATGAACATTTTAAGAAGGTTTGTAGATAAATTTCCTTTCGATTAGTCTCACAAATATAACAGCACATGGTTAAAATAGCAGATACAAGAACTAGTTAGACCTATACAAAATGGAAATGTCAAATCAACAAAAATCATCAATGAAAAACAAAATGTTATTTAAGAATTCTTCCTGTTTTAGTAAACCATCATATTCTTGGTGTCACAGCTAAATATTGTGTATATATTATAATTCAAATATGTGTGTGTGCATATAATTAAAATTTATGTTTGTTAACTTGGCAGAGTCCCTTGCATAGTGATTAAATTAACATGGTTATTTCTGCTTACCAGCTCAGTGCAGCAATCTCTCTATTTATTAAGGTCCTGAGATTGCAGTGGTAGAATCTGAACGAGAACCCATACCAGTGTCACTCCTGTGTCTGTTTTCCATTGAACTGCTGCCTCCAAAAGAAGCACATTTTCACAAATCCCACAAAATGGTGGGCTTTTTCAAGTTTTGATTTGCCAAAATAGCTGCAAATTCCTATCCTTAAATAAGCTACATTTGGGTTACAATGCATTGAGAGCTAAGCAACTTTTCAGTGTCTCTTTGAAACATAAATTAAAAACAATAATCCCTTTTTCTATACAGTGCAATGTATTTGTTTTACAATGGATCATTTCCATCTCCACAGTAGCAGCTGCCACCCAAACCATCTCTGTGCACTCGTAACCAGCTCCATTTCCAGTTCTAATTGGGAACAGAGATACTTATTGGGTGAGTTCCAGCATGATCTATCACACCAGAGACAGCTACTATGCAAACCAAAGCAATTCGGCTTCCAAAAACCCTCTTAGACAAACACTGACTTTGCACATAGATTCTTGCGTTTTTGTTTCTTGGTGCCGTTTTTTGGAACATAAAAAGTGCCAGAGGAAACTATATGTTAAGAGTCCAAAAAGTGTTGTTTAGGATGGATAAATCCAAGGATATTACCTTAATAACCACTACCTCTTTAAAATCATATAGGTGGTCTAAAAAAGCCACCTAATTCATAGCAAACAGAACTACTGCTGAGTGAATGCAGCCACTAAGCTCATTAAGAGGATGTGGCAGGATGTGTCTGAAAGTGCAGTGCGGTGGCTCAGCAAGCAATTAAATCCCATGACAGTTTAAAATGAGAATCTATCAGTGTCACAAGAGTGTGAAGCCTCAGCATCTCTGTTGTTCCCACCCCCAGCGTTTTATTTATTATGGCATATTGGGAACATGGGAAGTCAAAAAGATTATAATGAAATATGCCATATAAAAACCAGATTAAGCCTGCTCTTCTTTGGGGAAATATGCAGAGAGAGAAGCTGTCTGTTAGCTGTCGAGTTTGCAAAAGATACCATCTTTTGGGATGGTGCTCTCTGCCAGCAGACAGAGTGCCCCAGGGGAAATGGTGGTGAAAAACCCAGACAAGCAGCATCCATCCATCCATCATATGCTCATCTCCACATCTCCAAGGCACAAATATAGCATTAGAGTGCAAAGGGTGGGGGCAGGGGGATGGAATCCCTTAAGAAAGAATGGGGAGACAATGCCTTATGTGAATAGCTGCATTTTGTAGCTTTTCTCTGTGTGCACAACCAGACTCTCCTTAGCTTGTTTGCGTGCTTGCTCGTTGTGTTCATGGCCAGTACGGTGACTTGTTAGCACCCTTGTAACTGATACATTCACAGCAGTGACCAGCACCAGGTGTACTAAAGGCAGGGCTCTGCCTCTGCCAGCACAGCACAGCAGGGGCCTTCACTCCTTCTGCAGATCCGGATCTCCGAAACCCTTCTCTCACTACACCACATCCTGCTGTCCCAGGGGCAGATGCTCATGTTATTGCTATCATGATTTAATGCTGGTCTTCCACAGCCCCTGCTATCCCACCCTTTTCTCCCAACTCTACTTCAATCCAGCATCCATCTGCAGCAAACTTGTCACTGCCAGTTCCACGCATACGTGATCCACAGAACCTCCTGTCAGCCCAGCCCTGGGCCTCCCCTGGGACAGACTACTGATAACACAAACTCTCACAATGAGTCCATAAAGCCAAACAAATGTCCCTAGAGAGGAGTAATCATCAAATTCACTTTATTTTCAATCCAAGCTGCAGTATAGCCATGCTGTACTAGAGGTTGTAAGGCTACTCCAGCAATTCTTTGTCTCTCCCACCAATCCCACTCTAGACCTCATGTATATTATTGCACTCCCAAGGTAAACTGGGCTATAGTAAGAACAAGAACCCAGCCAAAGACAATGTTAAACCACTTCTAGAAGTGAGACCATTTGAAAACATGAGAGTATTTGTTTCCACTGAAAAAAATCATTTTGAAAATAGTTTGCAGGACTCTGTCCTATAAACCTCTGAAATTCATCTTAGCAAATGTTTGAAATTTTAGGCACTCCTGATGTTTGCTCTAGGGAGCACAGGGAGACTGGAAAATCCCAAAGTCTCCCCAGCACCTCATCCTGGAAACCTTCTAGTCTTATGATGAGGTTGGGGTAGGGCAGAGAGCAGAGGGAGAAAGTGAAGAGAAGACAGAGGAGAGAAGAAGATCTGATATGGGTGACACTGTACACTTTCAGTCTTTAGCCTGGGCATAAGTGCAGAAATATCAGAGGACAGCTTTGAGTTTTAAGACTGGGATTCAATGGAAAGCTTCTATCAGCCCCCAGTTAAAACACGTCCCAGGAGGCTGCAAGACAACAGAAGGGAGAAATAGGGCTGCAGAAAATTGCAGAGGCCCTTAAACATAAGGTTTAGTTTAGTTTAACTCACTATCAAAATGTGGACTTTACAAGCAGCTGTATTTCTCTGGCAGACTAGAATGCCTCTATAAAATCTCTCTCTCAAAAAAAAAAAAAAAAAAGAACCAAACCAAAACACCTCTCTTGTCAGTTGTCTCTTGGAAGTTTTCTACAGATTTACTTCTCAGCACAGATATAAATCATTGTCACATATAATAAGCTATACCTGCTTCTCAAAGACTGCCAAATTACAATATCAGATGGATATTGTAACTACCCTGGATCAAGTAACTACCCTCAGGGCTGAAATCATCTCCATTCAAAAACATCTCCATTCAGTAGCATTTTTCTAGCACTCATTTGTGTTCTGGTCACTCTAGCATTTGTGTTCTAGATGGGCTCACACTGTACCAGGACTTCTGCAGCAACACTGTAGGCACTATCAAGGGACAGAGGCAAGGTAACTACTGCAATTTAAAGAAAAATTATTAAGTAAAAAAGCCTATTCCTTTGGGTTTTGTGTCACCGTAACAGGGCTTCTGGTCTGTTGGGAGTAAAAGAATAACTTGGGCTACCTATCTGCAAATGGTCATATAGAATCACTCACACAGATACATTATGGGCATTTTGACCCCTCCAAAGCACCAGAATTAAATAATTAACCTGTCAGTTATGAGCTAACACCAGTGCTCCCCTCCCCACAGGTGGGATAGTCATGCCCACATTGCACACTCTGCAAAGGGTAACAGGGAGTGGACCTCCACTGCAAACAACTGCACTGTATGTGACAGAACTGAATAAAAACACTTGTACTGAACACAAACTCATACATAAACCATGTGTAGAGCCAGCCATGCCAACCTTCCTGCAAATTCTGTGAGATTCTGCATAGCTTCTCTTCCTTATCGAGGACAGTGGAGGGGATACCTTTAGTAACAGATAAATCTCTGTAATGCAGTTATCTCTCAGCTGCAGTGCACAAGCATCCCAATTAATTCAGTCCAGGCCTAGCAGAGCCGGCACTAAGCCAGAGCTGATAAACCTGCCAAAGCCAATCTGAGTCCTGCAGTGATTCTTGGGAACCTGCTCTGCGCGTCCTGGCGCTCCAGACTGAGGGGCTTTATGTGCTCAGCTCCGGCTGGCACTGCATGGAGTGGCAGCTCTGCTAACAAGGCCTTTCTAACACCCAGAGTTCTGGGGAGACACCCAGTCACCCCAAAAGAACCAGCAAGGTGTGGCAGGGCTTATTAGCACTGCTCAGGCAGATGCCAGCTGTCCCAGCCCTGCAGGCTGGCTGCAGCACAGCCGCGCTTGCATGGTGCCGTGTCTGAGGGGCAGCCACGCCAGGCACACCTGGGCCAGCACCCCTGGCTCAGTGAGCACCGTCCTGCATAAACCAGCACAGAACAGAAAGGCCACAGCAAAGTGGCAATGATTTTAGAATGGAATAGGGAGCAACCACCCCGGATGCTGCCTTTGGCATCTCTGCTCTCCCACCAAGTTGATGCTGGGCCAAATTCTAACAGAGGCACTCTCTGCTTTTCCATCATCTGTAAAACGGAGATAGTCTTCACCTATCCTCTGGGGTTTGGTAAGGCTTGTTTAATATTCATAGGCATTCAGGCATTCAAATAAAATGCACCAAAAATGCAAGGTGGTCTTAGAGGCTCTCGCAAAGACAGATTTAAACATATTTTCTTTCCAGCCAAGAAAAACACTGAAGAAGTAGGACTATTTCCACAGATACCAGATTTCAGGGGCTGATTCACAAATTCCAAAGGACAAAGATAATATTTACTCCTATGTTAAGATGCATCTGACAGATGAAGCTATATAAGTGAAAAATGTTATTATAAGAAGGAAAGCTTGTAATAGAAAAATGGCATGAGGTGCTAGTAGGTATCCTTTCAGAAATGGGAAAGAACAAAGCAAATTATCTCTGAGATGCTCAGATCTCTTGCCACAAAAAGGCAATGAATTCCAAGAGGCCTATAAAGGGTTTAGACAAAAAGGTGAACTCTAGAATTAATAACAGAATGGTAAACAGGAAGATTAATGGCACCAGAGAAAATGCGGATGGTGAAGCCCAGCCTGCAGGCTCAGCAAGACTCTGAATAGGGAGGGGGAAAAAGGCAAGGTGTAAACAAGGTGACCTTCAAAGGCACGGGAATGCCTGCCAACAGGCCAGCCAGAGGGCATCCCAAGACACAGATGTGCCATCTGGGGTAGGCTGTCTCATGACAATGTGAACAAGATTTGTCTTTTCCAGAATTTGCAGGGAGGAAAAATGGGTAGTGGCAGAAAATATGACCATTCATTCAAAAGTGGCACAATTAAATGCACACGTTAGAAAACGACCCCATCCATTTTTTAAAGAAAATAAAAAATAATTCCCTGAATATCCCCACTCAGAAAGGTCTTGTGCCCACTTGTAAAGCCTGCTCATACAAGATGTGGGGGAGGAGAAACTGGTTTTCACCAAACAAATGTTTTCCTTGAGGGTTTATGCTTTAAGTTTATGGTAAAAAGAAAAAAAAAAACCCTCAACACATACAGCAAAGCAGCTCTTTAAAGCAATGATGGTATAAATTTTCCCCATCTTGGCATAAGTCTGTTCACTCCAGATGGCACATTTGAGTTGAAAGCAGGTAAAGATTTCTCAGAGATCTCTATGTCCAGTATTTACAGAGTTCCCTTGCTGTGCCTCAGTGTTTAGTTGGTCCTTCTGTGTGCCTGGGAGATCTCAGTTCTTTGCCTACAGTAAAAACTGGGAGAGAGAAATCTCCCACCACAGTTCTGCAGGGAAGCCTGGCTCTGTCAGGCCTGATGCTTAGATCACTGTGATCAACCACGAAAAATAAAAAGTAAATGCAATCACACATTTTTGTAAATGCATCAATCGAACACCACAGTGGGGCAGTGCTAAGGGGAACAATGCTATCTCTAAACAAGCCTTCTACAGAATAAGCCAAACATGAACTGTTATGATATCCAGAGGCAAGAATAGTAGGGGAAAACAGAACAAGCAACAATACTATAGCTCACTGTGGAAAAAAAAGCAGACCCGAGCTATGGGAGTCCAACAGGCAGCGTATTTGCACACCTTTTTTCCTTTCATCCTGGCTCAAAGTACCTCAAATCTGAGTATTTCAGGTAAAAACTGGCCCAGTGCTGAAATGAGCTATTCAGTGCTAGAGTAGAAACAGACACAACTGAAAGTGCTTTAGTCTGATGGGCTGCATACCAACGAAGATATTGCTGTGACCTCTGGTTTCACAGTAGGAACCACAGGTGCTGGATGAGGTCAGGCAGCTCCTGCAGAGCCTGCACAGCCCAGTGCTGTTACATCAAGAAGGCTTGACCCAAGTGAGCTTGATTGCTGGCAGGAGCTGCCACCACAGCTCTGGGCATCAGTACACACCTTTATCCAGAAAGTCCCATTATGTGTCTCTGTTGATTGTTTTTTTAATAGAACAGGAATGAAGAGATGAAGAACACACCTGAAAACACTAATGGAGCAGTGAGGAAGGAATCAGGAAAACAAAGGAGAGAAACAGCAAGATGGAGGAAAGGTACTATATTCCTTCTCCTTGTCTGCTGCAGCTAACTAGGGCATGCTTGTTCTGAAAACTTCCACAGAAAAGTCTGAAAAATGGAATCATGGGCCTTGAATCGTGCCTTTTCAATATCTCTTTCTTTTCTCCTCTCTGCTAACAGAGAAACACTGTAAACTTCCAGACCCTGAAAATATGTATTTCCACACCTTACAAAATACAGTGAAAATAGATGATAATGGGGAAGAGAGAGAGAGATAGCCATGCAAGAAGAAAATAAAGTGAAATAAAGTATAGTTGCTCTTCTCTCCTTTCCTTCTGCTCAGCTTTAATTTCCCTTTGTTCATCTAACACTGAGCCAAACTAAGCCAAAAGGAGCTGCCATGCTGGGCTACAAGATTGATGGCTGCAGGCAGACTCCACAGTGAAGAGACGGATGACTGGTCATTTCCCGCGATGCACTGAAAAACATCCATCCTTGCAGCCATGCTGAGTCCATTTGTACTCCTTTTGAAAAGAGAGATAAACACAGGCAGCCAGAGGCACCTGACTGTCCTTCTCCCTCAGAAGGACACAGCTATAGTCCTCTGGGTTCCTTGAGCAGGTCGCTCTGTCCATCCCTGAACATCTGGCTGTGGGATTTGCTAACTCTCTCTCTCCCCCGGCAATCATCCATCTATTACAGCACAGTGCAGGTTGGAAGAAAACGGTGAAGAGAATGGTGTGACAACCTCATCAATCTACAGCTACACGCTTGGCTATTTAGTTTTCTTTACACTATTCCTAAATGAGGGGAGGGTGGGGGGGAGAACTGCTCCTGGTATGAAGGAGGGAATTGTGGAAGTGGCAGTGTGGATTGGAGTAAGTCCTTCTGACTATTAAAATGTTGTGCATGTACTAAAGCAGTAGGAAACTAATTAAGATTCAGTATTGAAAGGCAAAACAAAAAAAAGTTGGATGCACTCTTGTTCCATCTGTAGCACTTACTGAGAGTTCAGATGTACTTAGGGCATCATCTTTAGCACAAAGGGGTTAATTTTTTTTTTTTTATTTTGCCCACTCAGATATTAACAGAAAACTCCCTGGAAGAATATACGTAAGTATATTTATAGTGCCAGTCCTGGTATAGCAGCTTCAGAGGCACAAAGCACTTAATCCTGAGTCCTTTCTATTTAGTTAATAGTGTCTTTGTTGCTGATACTGTCCTGGTCTGTAGCCCTGCTCACAGATACAGCCTCTGTGTTTCCAGTTCTCCTGCCATGCTGCTACCTCTCTTAGGCAATGAGCTGTACATGGCAGATGTATCCATAGCATCGCTTACAAATTAGCATCACTCCAGAAATTCCTGTAACCACGAACTTCACATTGTCAGAGTAGCACACATCTGTAACTGTGTCATTTACAGATATTACACCAAGGAAATCATGAGAAGATAAAAGCATTCACCATCCCTCAAAAACACAAAGAAATGAGTCACCTGCTTCAAGTGCTTATATGTAGTTTTAGCACTCTACCTGAGCCAGCTTTGGAAACTTGTCTTTTATCCCCATCATGCAGTGCTGTTTATTTTAGGCCAACAGCAACAGGATTTTCACTACAGATCTTTAGGACATGCTTAGGATATTAATCATGACCATATGTTTTTCTAAGACATAAACCCCATACTTGCCAAGGGCAAACACTTGCATTCAGAAGGGCATAATTTCCATCAAGAGGGGCAAAGTTTTGATCCTTTCTCCTACATCAAGAACCATAGCTTTAGCTGGTGGAAATCGCTGCTCGCTGTTGTCTTTATCAGAACGACCTACCTACAACAGCTAAGGTCTCAGCCCTAAAATACCTGCTTTGTTTAAGGGGAACCATGCTCCAAGTGCATCCTGAGTGAGACCTCTGATCTAGAAAACATTGCACATAAAAGCCATATCCACCTATTCCAATGTGTTGCATCAAACCTCCTTCCCCCATGGAGTTCATTACTGGGAAGAGATGTGATGGCAAACACCAATGATGCCAGAATCCTGAAGAATAAAATACCTGTAATGAACTATTAGTCAATCAAATGCAAAATTCAGGGAATATTAAAATTAATTACAATCTAGTATAAAAATACTAAATATCTCTTAGGTACGAGATGATTATGAGGCTGTAAAATGTTTACTACAGAGAATGGGAATGACAAAAGGGAAACTTCCACCAGGAAAGGTTGGTGGGAGGTACAGGGATGTGGAAGGGGAAGTCATCATACTCTCCATTCTACTCTCAGCAGTTCTATAAAGCTTGGCTTTTCAGGGTAGAAACTGAACATTATATTACCATTTACTGCTCATTCTGCTATATTATGCACCAGGAAAATAACACCTGCCATAAATATTACAATATTTCATGCTACAAAACAATTTAATTTGCTGTATGTCAGAAGAACAATAACATTTAATAAATAGCATTTTTAAAGCATATTTTAGTGTAATTATATTCTATAATGTCTTTTCTGGTTTTTAACATTTTCTTCTATAAAGCAGTGCATAGGTTCTACCATACCGTTGGCCCAGTAGGCCAGTGGCTTCCCTGGGCTCTATGCAGGATGCTGAGTACCAAACCTGTAAGTCTGGTCCAACCCAGCACTTGATATGTAGCTTTAACTTTAGGCATGTGACAAGTCCCATTAATTACTAAAGATCACTCATGTTCTTAAAGCCCAAGCTCAGGTGCTTTCCTTCACCAGGGTTAGACAGCTTGGCATCTTATGAGGCTAAGCCCTGGGGACTTGATCCTATAAACTCTTTTTCATGTGATTACCAGAGAATTCCCAGAGTTACTCATACAGACACATAAAATAGATGCAATGAATTAGATTAAAAATACCCATTTCCCAGGATCTTGTGTCCAGTACTTGCATCTGGACCCGTGCACCACAAAAACCCTTTTGACGATGTGGCTTATCCTTTTCAGGTATTTTTATTCACTACACTTAGAAAAGGGCAGTAGGTTTACCAGCAAAGCTGTTCAGGTTCTGTTCCAGCTGTAAGACTCCCAGAGAGCAGACGGCTTCCTGTCTGCCCCTCCCCGTGCTAGAGAGCTGGTGATTTGTGCCTGGAGGGAAATGGATCTGACAGGTTAGAGCATTTCCTCAGGCACCATCCCCTGGTGCTTCCCCAGTGATTCCCATAGCCCTTTCTTCTGGCAAGCCTTCAGCTTACCTTCACTCCCTTCATTTTAAGGTTAAATCTATTTATTTCATAAATAAATAATCCTGATGGTTACTTACAATCATCAGTGTTAACTTCATAGCAGGGGGCTAAATCCCACAGAGTTGTACCTCTCCAAGAGGAATAATTTGTCTCCTAGAGACATGGCATTCTCAGTCAGGCCTTGGCAGCTTGAGAGGCACATGCTGAATAACCTCTTCCCAAAGACGTGTCCTAGCAGCCAGATGTAGGTCAAACCCAGTAGCCAAGAACAGCGAGAGAGCAAAACAATGGGCTGGATAGCTCAGAGGGTGGCAGCACCACAAGTAAGCTCCTTCTCAAGCAGCCTAGGGCTTTCAAGCCAACGCCATCTCAGCTGCCTGAGCCCTCCCTCACGTCTTGCAGATCAAGCCCTGAGAGATGACCTGCAGTCGCACTGTAGAAGCTCCAGGAGATCAACAGTACAGTTCATTCCTTCCATTTAATGGCCTACCGTAGTGACCGAAACACTTTTCAGAACAGCCTGGCTCCAAAGTCATCATACCTTTATCTTCACAAATATACTAAATACACCTAAGATGACACAGCAGTGGAAAAATTACCTTTAAGTGGCTGCATTGCTTCTGAAATTACAAGAGCCTTGTGTCTGTGGGATGCTGCATATGCAGCCTATGTTCCCATTCCCAGTGACGAGACCGAGAGAACACAGAAAAATAGACTTAACAGCTCACAAAATTGCTTTATCTTGTTCAGTTGCTGCTGCTGCCTTAGCCTGATGACTAGAGCCAGAGGAGTTTGTCTTCAGGGGGCTTTTGATCAAAACCCAGAGAGATTCCAAAGCCCAGTAGCTTCATCATGCATCTCTCTCCTAATTATGCAAACTGGCTCAGCCACACAAGAACCAGGAGTAAACCCGGGTGATTCATACAAGCCATCTTAGCTAAACAACACAGATTTCCTGGTAAAACTGTGAATATAAAATACGTGTAGTGACCTGTTCCAGATCTTACAAATGATAGAGAAACTATTTACACAAAGTTAATCCTGTAAATTCTACCAACACAACTGTGGAGTTAAGCAGCAGAAACAATGTTTTTGTTTTCTTGACTGGACAATTTATAGAATATTATTTGCCTTTTTAGAAATGAGTGTTTTACTTCCATAACTGCAAAATCATGAAATTCCATTTGGGGGAAAATACACATTTACTCACAGTCACTGAGCTAATTAGTCTAAGAATTTGCAGCTTATCACATGTAACAACACCCAGCAAGAGCAGTACTTGAGTTGAAGGAGAAGTTACCACAGCTCTGGCAGCCATGACATACAGAAGGCCTGCTCACCAGTGGCCAGAAAAACAAAGCAAGAATTACACTGTGCAAAACTCAATATATCCTTCCAGCAATTACACTGCACAGACAGCCTTGAAAAAACTGGCTCAACAATTCACCAGTGGTGAGTCTCTTTATTTGTATATATGGGTGTGTAACAAATTACTTATTTTTTCATCATCATCCTGGTACACATAAGCCCAGGCTGTGGACCAGAGCCTGGTACACTTCCATACCAGTTTTGCAAGGCTTTCTGCTGATGGCTAAAACATTTAATCCTTTGAAGGCTTGGCAAATGGCATGATTCATGCATTTATTTTTATTTAGAGGTATCCCATACCCCTCTCAATCTCTCTGAAAGTATTTATTAGATATCTGTTAGGCACTCCTCTGAGGCAGACAAATGAGACTGATGTTTTAGCACCTCCATTTCACAAAAAGAAGCTGAGAGGAAAAGGCATATTCCATTGTGCTTGGTACTGAGTGTAGTCCTGTGTGGGGCACAGGCAATGCAAGGATATGATGGTGTGGTACAACTTGAAGAGCAGAGATGGGCACCTCTACTGCAGATCAGCAATGGGACACATGCTTATTTCACTGCAGGACTTCTATGTCATGATCCTGTGTCAGTGAATACATGCAGAAAGGGACAGGTTCTCTGGTATTCTTAGTGCCATGTAAGAAAACAAAAGCAGACTTTATCTGGACAGAGATCTGGACCACCAAAGGTCCCTGTTGTAGATAGAATTTAAAGGTGGTGGATGAGATGGAATAAACTGGTTAAATGTGTGCATGATAGAAAGAAGCTGATTCACAAGGAGATCCCACACCGATGAGTTTTCTCTTGGTGACAGAAAGTCGCTTTTTCTAATCCAAGTCATAGTTGGATGTGTAAGTGCCTTAAAGCAGCAGCTCTTGCCTGTGGTGCCATGTCCTGCTGTGAAGACAAGATTAGTGGAGAATTGGAGCCTACTGTTTTGATTCAGTAGCATTGATGGACTCATCTGTAAGCTGCAGGCTTAGCTGATGAATAAACACATACTTAAATTTAGGCCAGAAGCCCAAAAGAAAAGGTCCAGCAAAATTCAATATTTATATTGATATTAGAAAAAAAAAAAAAAAAAGGAAGGAAAAAAAAAAAAAACAAACAAACAAACCAGAGCAAAGAAAAATTCCGAACACCTTTTGGCATCCCCGCTCCCAGATTTGCATTCACAATGTAAAGCTCGATTTTGTTCCGAAGTGCTATGAAAATGTGACATACATAGCTACATGACAGACCAAGCTCAGGACTCAGCACAGCCAGGGAGCAGACGTGCTTTCTAACAAATCAAATGGGAACTGAAAACCATCCACCCCCCCGTCACAAAAAGTTAAGGGGTATTTTTTGTTTTCTTCTACATGAGGTGACAAAAATAAAGATGGGTGAGGATGGGCGAGAATGAGATCTGCTCTAGGCTCAACCCAGCCCAGGTGCCGTTCCCAGCAAACGCCGGTTCGAGCGCAGGCAGCTCCTGCCGCGGGGGAACCCTGCTGGGGCGGCCCCGGCGCGGAGCGGCCCCGGCGCGGAGCTCCCGCTGCAGCCGCCGCTCCCGGCCCGCCACAGCCGCACCGGCACCGCCGAACGGCGGAACTAAACATCCTAAACACAGCGATGTTTTAAAGGGTGTATTACAAAAGACGAGGAGAGTTAGGGGTTTTATTTGCTTTTCAATACAAAGTACTTCAGAATGCAGAAATACTTGAATAAAAAGCAGATTTTAAATGACATTTTAATTTCAGAATTTTGGAGGGCCGGGAGCAGAACTCACAGAAGTTTGCTATAAGGCTATTAAAATTCATCTTACATGAGAAATCCAGACCAAATCATCAGAAAAACAAACCTGCTCCTGTCAAGTCAGCTCCACCCCAAATGCAGGGTTCATCGTGGAAAATGTTGATAAAAGCTATGAACAACTTACAAACCTAAAATAAGCTCTACACAAAAAGTAACTTGGGTAAAGTCATATCTACAGAAATCTGTCAGAAGCCTGAACAGCCAACAGGTTTAGATTATAGCCTCCTTCAGGAATATTGTATCCAATTCATCTGCATATTACAGAAATACTCTTATCAGGCACCAGAATTATTCTGCTGGTTATGATCCTAAGATGGTCTTAATGGACCTTAAAAGGAGCCACAGGCAGGTTCCATAACATAACATGACCTTTAATTACAGAGATAATAGTAGGAAAACTGTCAAATAGTAGGAAAAGGGTTTTTTTAAGATGTGCCTCTCTTTACAGTGTTCATAGCAAAACAACACTGCTGTCTTGTAGTACAGAACAGGAACCAACATGTGCTTGGGTAGAACTTGCTGAAATCAAAAGTGAAACTAGTCAATATTAATTGGCCTATGGGAGAAAAAAAACATAAAAGGAAATTCTCATGAAATTAAGTGTTTTGAATTTTTTTTTGGCTCTAATATCTTTGAGTGAAACTGGGCATAGCAACCAGGAACAGAAAAAAATAATATGGAACTCAGTAGAACTGTATTCTTTCTGTGTTCTTGGGCTTGACTTCCAGCTGTACCACAAACCTCTGGTTAAACCGTCATAGAAGTAATTTATTCTCTTTGTCTCTCATTTCTCCATTTTAGAATCAAAGTACCTCCTTTATTACATTTTGTGTATCTGGACTGTAAGTACATGGCTAAGAAGACTTCACAACAACCCCTGGGATGATGATCTAACATGCTGCTTGAGTCTCCAGACACTATCACACAAGTGATACTACAGCAAATTCTGTTCTTTGGTTTTTAATGTCATTTTAACTTTATCTTGGTGAAGTGCCCCATCTTAAAGACCACAGACCTTCACAGACATGCTGAGCATCTCCCCCAAGAGCTGGGAGCACTCCTCACTTCCCAGGAAATACACAGTAGCTTGTACAATCAGTCACAGTCTCCACAAGGTAAACCGAGATGCTTTAAAGAGATAATAGTTTATCTGAAAGAATTTTGGTCATTCATCCACAAGCACACTCACCTAGGTGTACCCCATATGCCAGATTAAAAACAGATCAGGCATTGTTCAACTGGAACTAAAAATCTGTTTTCAGTACTTACTTCAAACAACTTTACCATGGTTCATAACAGCAAAAGAAAAATATTTTTGTTTGGTTTTACTCTTCAACAACTGGTAAAAACCCCATTTGTGTAGCTCAGCTGAACAATGAACTGCCCAGACATAAGTAACAGGACAGACACTAGCACAGGACCCCAGCTCATTCTCAGCACAGTAGTAGCATAAACAAACTCCACTCCACACTCTCCAAGTGGGTGGGGAGGCTGCCCACTCTGAAACCTCACTGTGGGCTTTCAGTCCAAAACCAAAGGACATCAGTAAATTGACACTAAAGCTCTACAGTCATATTCTTTAGACTTACACACCATGTGAAATAAAAGCTCTGTGGGTATGTATGTATGCACCTATATTTAGCCATCTTGTAAGACTGAAGTAGGACACTACCAATTTAAACTCCACCAGAGTTTTTGGCCACGCTCACCGTATCTGTTCTCATCTGCATAAGTGCAAAGCTTGGGTAATACCTGCCTGTCAGCAGGGTTTACTGTAGGCAATACCACTTCCACAATTTTGATAGCTGACCCAACAGAGAATCATGATACTACCCAGCACCACAAAACCAGTAAGTATATAGGACAAGGATCAATTATGATTTCAAAGGGCCTTGGGTCTAATCCAGGATCTCCCTCTCATTTCTAACACTCCTCTCTCCAACTGCTCTGAATTTACCAAGGGCCAGAACTCTTCTGCTTGCCATCACACATCTGCAGTTCACAGTGGAGCTAAGAGTTAAAAATTCTCCTTTTTCTCCCACTCCACTGGAAGAAAGGTTACCTAGCTCAAACCTCTCCCTCATCCATTTCCAGACTTCTCATGCTCAGGAGTTCACCTCTGTTCTTGCTCTTTTACTGGGCAGGAGAGCAGGCAGCTGAGTGAATGTGGAAGCCTGAGCTGCTTACAGCCCTCCCACTGCTCTGTGCTGAAGGGCCATGCCAATACCACTGCTCGATTCTGCAGAGAACCAGGCTTCCCATACTTGGTTGAACAGAAGTCTAGTTTCACAAATATTATGAGAGTATCAACACCTAATAAGTTTAAAACTCTGTACCTGGGAAATACATCTGGGAAAACATTATCCAGGAGTGCAGGACAGGATATGCCTGACTGATCTCCCTCTATGTAAAGGGACGTTGGTGTCCCGGGGGACCACAAGCTCAATATGAATGAACAGTGTGCTGCTGTGACAAAAAAAAAAACCAAATAAGGCCAACAGGATACTGGGTTGCATCAGCAAGGGCATCACCAGCAGAGGTAAAGAAGTCATTATCACATTCACTGCTTGTCAGGCCATACCTGGAATACAGCGTTCCGTTTTGGTCCCTGCTACACCAAAGAGAGGTGGACAGTTTGGAGGAGGTCAAGGGAAGGGCTACAAAGATGATCAAAGGCCTGGGAAGCCTCCCATATGGCTGTCTGAGGGAACTGGGTCTGTTCAGGCTTGAGAAGAGAAAGCTTAAGGGAGACTTTATCACTGAGTTCCAGTATTTAGAGTGGCTACAAAGATGAAGACCCTCTTTTTACAGAATCACATGAATAATATGAGGGCTAATGGGTACAAGTTAGTCCTGGGGAAATTCCAGCTGGACACAAAAGGAAAGTTTTTCAAATTGAGAACAATCAGCCATTGGAATAATCTTCCCAGCGCAGTGGTAGATTCTCTAACACTGGACACTTTAAAGATTTGGCTGGACAGGGTGCTGAGACATCTTGTTTAGACTGTGCTCTTGCCAAGGAAGGCTGGACCAGATGATCCTTGAGGTCCCTTTCAATCTGGTATTCCATGAACCTATGACATCACAGTATTAGCAGCATGTCAATATATTGCTATCAATCCTGCCCACAGCCCAGGATTTGTTTAAAATCTGTACCAGTGTTCATAGGAGTGCTGCCTGCTACACTGTAATGACTTGTGTAACAGCTCATACCCATTATGAAAATGAGCTCTAGGCTGCACTTGAGCCATAATACTTGGTTTTGATGATAAGAATGTAACTTACAGATGAAAGATGAAGACCAGGCCATATGAAAGTAAATGTCAGGAATACTTAGTGAAATTCCTGAGGTTCTGGTTATAATATTGACTGTACTGTCAGTAAAGGCACTATCACATGTAAGCATTGGCAATACTTTATTTCTCCTGCATATCTACTGGATAGGCTACTGGATGGGGTGGAGGATGCTTAGAAATAGCACAAACATGAACATTGCTAGATGCTTGAACAAATCACTTTACTAGGGCAATGCATGCATGTAACTCTGAATGTGGTGGCAGAGGAAAATAGGCATCTAAAGGCTGAATCAGCAACTCCTATTCCAGTGTTCACACCTTTACAACTTTGGCAGTAACCTGCTACACATCTTAAAACCAAACACCTTCATTTTAAACCAAATTAAATCAACTGATAGGGACAACAAAAGCATCTTCTTGTATTGAGAAGTAGGCATCAACTGACCCCAGGAAAAACACTGTAGTGCATCTTGCATTTTACAAAAAACCAGCAGACCTTTGGAGCATGATTATTTTCCTCATTAGGTTTTGGTATTACCAAATATGAAACTCTCACTCACTGAATTGTGTCATGCACTACATAGACCTGCAAAACTAGGTTAAAAATATAAATACTATACTATTACTAAATAATTTATTGTGCCCTCTAACTGCTGGCAAGACAGTAGTTTGATTCTGCTTACTGACCAGCCAATGACTAGCTATGACTTACCAAAACAAAAATCCTAGGTCTGTGTATCTCCTGACTTCTGAATACAACTTACTGCTATAATAAGCTGCTCCAAAAGCCCAGGCGCAGTCCGAGCAAGTATTCACACCCCTAGTGCCAATCCCATTGACTGCTGGAATGGCAAATTTTGGAGCCATTTTGGAGCCAAAGACCTTCTGTGTTTGTTATAGTGGTTGTCTTACAAGAAGTACTTCTACACTGTTAACATAATACAACTAAGGTTTAGCCCTAATTTGATTGTAGAAGTGTATGGTAGAAGTTGTAGAAATGATTGTAGAAGTTGTAGAAGTGCATTGCTTGTATGTGCCATAAAACAATTATAAATATACATAAAAATATATCAAAAATTCCACATAATCCTCTATAAAAATCAGCTTTTTGCATATTAACCAAGCAGAAGCACTCTCTAGCTGCTGAGAACAGCTGTAAGGAATGAACAGAATGCCCAAGCCCTAGGTGGAGTGAAACTATGAAACATTTAGATTAGATTTCTTTCAAATTTATTTTACATGTCCTTCAGCTGTCATCTCTATGCTTCTTAAGAGATCTTAAGTTTCCACATCTTTGCCCCACACAACCATCTGATGTTTAACTGAGGACTAATGAAGCTACCTAATTAGGTAGCTTCCCAGGTTTAGCATTAGGTTTTATAACAGTATTCCCCTCCAAAACCCACAGTATTTCTGCTGTCCATGTCAAAAATAAATTATACTCTCTTTCTCCCAAATTCTCAAAAGCTACCTTTAAATGGAGGTCCAATGTTTTCCATAGGTTTTATAATTTCTAATCAGAGAAGGGAAAAATCCCACTTTTGGTTAGTGAGTCTATTCTGGATATGCACAGATGGAGTGCAATTATTTTGTGGTATAACCGATAAGGAAAGTTAATCACTAGATAGAAATTGGTTGGAAAATAGATTTAAATGGCAGAGCAATATAACTTGTCTTATTTGGTTGCCACCAGCAATGCAACAAAGCTACCACTCCTGAGATGCAGAGGAGATGTTTATAGCAGGGAAAACAACACAGAGACAGACATGCTGAGGACTCTTTATCTGATAACTTTGTGGTAATTGCCTTTCATGCCCTGTGGCATGTGGGATGCACTAATTTGGCATTCAGTGAGTACAGCAAAGAAGAGTAATATAAACAAAAAAGAGTCAAACTCTACCCTACTGCTTTACCTTACAAAATTACCAAGGCACAGCAGTACTGGCATCATCACAAAGTCTGAGGCAGGCACTTCTATGAGCCAACACCATCCTCTTCCTAGAGTCCAGTCTCATTTTCATCAATGTACATGACTGATTTCATCAGCTCTTTACAAGCAGCTCTGCTGTGAGGTTCTATTTGCTGGCTAAGATTTTGCCCTTGGTTTGAACCCCAGCTGAATGGTTATAGGCATTTCTTCCTCTTGTCCAGCTGTCCACTGATGTCTCTTATACTGAAGGTAGGGAGTTTTCAAAAACTGTTTCTACCAGAATCAACAGGAATTTTGCCTCTGATTTTAATGGATTTAGAACTTGTCCCTATTGCCCTTTCCTCTTTCTTCACCAACTACTGCATAGAAGTAAAGTCATCAGTATTGCTTAGCACAGCTCAGTTCCCAGGCACCTTCTTCTGTCAAACAGGTTTTTTAAATATTCTTAATTTACATTTGGGGGTTTTCTCCTGTACTTTTTATACTGACAGTGTCTCACCTCTTAAAAAGCACATACAGCTGTGAGTGTATGTGTTCCCTCTTTCTCATAATAGCTGGCTCCAGAGACAGCAAGCCTTTATTACTAACTGCAGGGAAGAATGCACAACACTATGCTCTACCTGACACAGCTGCAGCTCCTCCACATCTGCTTTACAGTCACTCATTCAGCATCCAGACTCATCACTTCAAGTAGTTTAATTGTGGGAGAAGAGTAGCAAGGACAAGACGAATGAAAGAATAATGGACAGAGGTACACATACAGGCAGACAAAAACACACAAATGTGGCATATGCTCACTGTTTTGCATTATTTGTTGTTTATAATCTGGTCATACCCCTCGTCACCAGCCCCACCAAGAAAAATCTTATCAGTGTACTTACTATTACACACACAGTGGTTTTTTCACAAAGATGAGGCAGCAGATGCCAGTGAAACTTTGTATGCACTGAGAAAATAATTAGTAATACATTGATTCTTTACCTCCTTGTGAATTTGCTAATAGCAGCCAGGATTCAGCCCTGCAGAAGGTAAATTCAGCTTCCATTGCATTCAAGACAAGTTGTTCACATTTTCATAAAGGATGAGTTGTATGCAGAGGGTTTGGTGGTTATGGTTACAGCAAATCAAGTAAGATGCAACAGATGCAATGAGAAATGTTTGGAAAGCAGCAGAGATAAAGTCCAAGGTCTAAATGCCAGGTTTGCATGTATGCCAGCTGCTCTGCAGCTTGGGAGAGGCAGGCAAACAAATACTTACCAGGTTTAATTTCCAGCAGCTTCAGCCTGGAATCCTCAGGGGGATGCAAACGCCTCTTTTTGCGCCAGCAACGTGCTGGGTATGTGTACAGCTGACCTGGGGCCAGGCCTGAAGATTAAAGGCAAAAAATTAATCACATTTCAGTTTGTAAACCACAAGCACTCTCTAGCATCTTTGTTCTTGCCCTTCCAGCATCTCCTTGTTGGCGGGTTCAATCCTGCAAATCATGAGGCAGAGCTACACACTCAAGGCATCCAGTGCTCCTGAGACTCCTCGGCGTCTCTTGGGATCAGGCCTACAGAGAATCTAGGTCTCACTTAGACACTTCACTCAGCTCACTGAAACCAGAGCTGCACATAAATAATTTGTGATTTCTTCAGGGTAAATAGAATCTCAGACTCTCCTGGGTCACAAGGGCGATGCCTCCTCCACAGGCAGAGAAAGCCCCTTGAGAGAGAAGAGATGAAGTTCTGACATGCAAATCTTGAGGCTCTGATGCACAGAGCAGCTCAGGAAACTTGTGTCTTTCAAATGGGAGCAAACCAAGATCCAAGAGGTCTGACTCTGTATTTTTGCTTACATTCTGGACTTTTGTCTGAATACCAATTCTTCATTTTGACTCCAACTTCCTCATGCCAATATCCTGAATGAGGGAGGAGATACAGCAATAATGTTTATATCATTGCATATTCCCTTAAACCACATTTGGCATCACTGGCTTTTGAGCTGCCCTGGCTCTCCTGACAGACACCCTTCAGCCAGTGTTCAAGCTATACTTTGCTCTCTTGCATTCAGGACACAGCAGGGCTTTGTGAATGCATCACTACTAGGGGCACAGAAGCACACAGACAAGTGCTTCAAAGCATCCTCAACTGCCCCAGATAGTCATGACACACAGAAATACCCAGCAAGATAGAGAAAAGTTGCAGGAATTTAATTTTCTCCTCTGCTTTCCCTGCCCCCTCTCTCCACCAGTTGCTTTGGCTCCTCTACCCTTCTGCTGTTGCTGCTGTCTTTAAGGGGCTACAAAGCAGGACTGCAATTCCAGACTCAGTGTCCTCAAAAACCAGGTAAGACACATAAGAGAGAGGAGAGGAGCGGTGTTGCTATATCTGAGACTGTAAGAACAGTGAACAGCTGGACAGCATCAAGGGGGTGCCAGTAAATCAGAACAGCTCAAGGGCAGGAGGATGGCCCAAGAGTTCTCTCCTCTTTTGATGCAGCCAGGACAGAATATCAGCTTGGGAACAAAAGTGACTCATCAGACCAAATGAGGATAATGAAAAAAACCCCATCCTGTTACCTGGGGGCGGGGAAGACGACACAATAACATAATTCACCTAGAGGGAATGTGCTAATCAAATTCTGCAAGTGAGTTCCTGGTTTTTAATATTTCAACTGTTGGGAATGCCAGTTCAGACCCCAGCACCTTCCACCTATTTCCAAGGCCTTGGAGCATCTACAGCATACTGCCTGAGTATGGCCAAGTGATGGAGTATTTGCAGAGATCCTGGCTGTCTCAGGGCACAGAATGCTATTGGACTTGGACTTTTTACACCCTTCTTTCATAGGTGCCCAGAAAGCTGGGCATTGTGCCCATCCCAAGAAGGATGCATTTCAGAACAGGTTGTTTAAGACTGGTTTGGGAATAAAAATGTGAATAACTAGCACTCATACAGTATTTGGACACCCTCCGTCATGCCACTTTGCAAACATTAACCACTGCAAACAATTGCTATATAATGATGAGGTGGATTGTGCCTGGCTCTGATGTGAGTAATTAAAGAGGTGGAGGCAAGAAGCCCCACCCTTCCGCAGCAGGTCCTGTGCAAGGACCTGAACACAATATTGAAATGGCAATTGCCAGATCAAAGCAATAGGACAGAGAATCAGCTCTCCATTGCCTGGGCCTCCACGGAGGAGCAATGTGAAAGAATAAGTACCACAGCTTTTATCCCAGACAGAGAGGAGCAAAGATCTACTAGTTTTGGGGAAGTATCTGCTAATGTGAGTGCGCTTATATGAAAGAGCACTTCTGGATTTAGCCAGGACAGTGAAAGCCAACTACACACTACATGCTGAAAGCCCAGCTATAGATTTGAAAGGAGAGAGGTGGGAAAGCCTCTTCCTTCGAGGGTGGCAGGCAGATCAATAAGAGACGGATGATCCAACATCCACCTCTGCACCCCTTGAGGTAAGCCCTCTGTTCCTACTCACAATACACCTGTTCATTAATATACTGCCATCCAACAAACTTAAAACACATACCAGATTTTCACTTCATTGAACCCATCAATGTTACTTTCATTTCTCTACCCTGTTCTCCATCTGTCTCTGTGTCGGCTCACGTGAAGTGCAGAAAAGTGCACAAAGGAGAGGCAACAAGGAAAGGGTCAGTTCTGAATGCTCTGAATGTAGCTCCTTCACAGGAAATCTTGCAGTGAACATGGAAATAATGCATATTACTTTCTTCAGTCCTCTGTGGGTTGTCTCTCCCTCTGGTACCTTATAGGGCAACCAGAGAAGGCTCCAACCGTTTGCTTACAGAGGAAATAGCAGAACCTGCAGTGAGTTATGTTGTTTATCTCATTAGTGTAGGAGAGTCATAACTCAAAGCTCGTGTGAAAGGCCAGGGGAGGAGGGAAAAAGGAGGGAGTTATGTGCAGTATTGTGTGAAATTAACCCTGAACTGTTTATCATGAGATGCAGATTTCTGACTCCTTTAACAAAGAGGACAGCAAGAACTCAGGTTAATATGCTGAGTTCCTGACTCTCCTCTGTTTTTCAAGTCTGTGTAAGTGAAAAGAGGTCCTGGAGCTTTACCATTTGTCTTTATCTAGTTTTTCAGATTAGGGATTGTAAAGGGTAGTGAGCACAGCACACCAGACAGATACCAGGATGGCTGACAGAGAATTTTCAGAGCCCTTTAGTATGGGCATGAGCATATTGTGTACAGTCCAAAACCAGGCATGCTAAAACTGCATGATGCATGGATGCCTTGACTCACCATAATAGTACAAGAAATAGATTACACAAAGACACTCAAGGGAGCACTAAATGGGCTAATAAAAATCAAGAAAGAGGAAAGCAAATATGGGGGAGGAGGGCTGCTTCACTTCACACTGATTATTCTAATTCAAAATAACAAAGTCATCAGATTTGGTGGCCAATGCAGATGCAGGAGACTTGATACTCTCTGTGAAGAATGGTCCACCATTAGTCTCCAGTGCACACTTGCAGGAGAAATGTCACCTATCCCCTTTCGCAGGGCAAGGTGCCAAACAGCTGTTCACTATCAGAAGTGCAGAAGGAAAGATTTGCAGAATGAATTTGTTCAAGGAAGTCCACAGAGCTTGTGGCTGAAAAAGGCAAAGCAGGACATCTTGCTTCCTGGTGTGACGCTGTAACACATCTATGATGATTCCTTCTGTGAGTGCACAGGCACCAATGAGACCCACACAAAACTATCTATGTCTGTCTTTGTGAAAGACACTGCTGACAAAACATTACTTGTGAATATAGTGGATGTATACCTGTATATACACACACACACACATGTATATACACATCTTCTGACTGTGTTCAGAAGGATAAAAATAGCAGCACCTTAATCATAACAAAATGCTACAAGAAAAGAAAGAAGGAAAGGAGGGGATGAGGAAGGGGAAGGGGAATGGGGAAACGTAGTTTTGCCAAAGCATAATCTCTTCGGACTGGGGAATTTTCATCTGAAACAAAAAACTCAACTGTGGTTATGAAGCTACACTACAAAAGAAGGGTTACGGCAGAAGTTTAGATAACTCCCATCTTGTGAACCACGTTCAGCAGTCCCAAATTACCACAGTATTTTGGTAGCTGAAATATTCTTAGGGTATTTTTAAAGCTCTAAAAACACCTGTTGTCTCCTCTGACAAAAGGGGCTAAATTTTACTACAGAAACAGTTTTCTGATAGTACTGCAAGACAACACTAAATCTGCTTTTGATATTTTGGGAATAGGAGGAGCACAAAGATCCTTCCTTTAGTATATCCTAGGAAAGGGAGAAGGAAAGTTTCAGCTAAGACTCAGCTAGGCACTTTTGAGAAGCAGCAATTGCTTTCTCAGCCCCAGGAGGGTAAAGGAACATCCTATGGGTTCCTCCCACTTCATCTCCTGTAAACCAGACAGTGGAAGAGATTAGAGCAGGCTGCACCTTCTCATAATTTCAGATCTAGAATTTGAGGGGGTGGAGGGTGAAGGTGGGAGGGTGTCAATATAGTTTAGACAACTGGCATGTATTCATGCACATGTGCATGTCATATCCAGTGCCCAGGTACTCTAGGCTCCTCCCTGTCTGGATTCTCTGGGCTGCACTAAAGGGAAAAAAAAAAAGGTAGAAATCCAGTTTGGTGCTGTGAAAATATCTGTTCCCTGAGCTAATTATTGGTCAGATACTGAGCTATAACCTAGCCAAATTCTCTCAGGGGTTCAGAAGGACTTCTGTCTGAGCAACATCTCCAGTTTTCGAACTGGTAACTGTCCTTTGCCTTTCAAAAAAGGATTTCAGATGGATTTAGTCTAACAAAGGAACAACTGACCAAAGTCTACAAAAATAACAGTGCTCTTTTCCCTTGAGCTTCACTGAGCTGTGGAACAGGCATTAGCCAAAGCTCCTTAAGGAAATATACCAACTTCTTTCTGTGCCCAGGGGAACTGCAGCTCCAGGACTGATATCCAAGTTAACTTGTCCAAAGCAGAACCAGGATTTATAGGCATATTTCTAACCACCAGACCAATGTTCATTCCATTAGGTGGACTCTCCTATATTTTACTTCAGTTTTATATCCTTCCCAATATAGTTCCTTATTTTCAGCATTCATCTCAGAAACTCCCTTCTCCACCTTGGAGGTAATTCCAGTCCTGCTTAGAGCACAGCACTGAGTCTTCTTCTACAGACTGGGATCGATAGCTTGAAAAGAGCTGCAATGATGCAGCTTAGAAACTACGGTGCCAGGCACTTCTTTGCGTAGAGTAATTAGCATGAACTCTCTGCAGTTACCAAAGGAAATCCCCTGCAGGCACAGAGGTTTAGGCAATTTCTCTGCTGTGTGGCCTGTAGCAGGTTTGAGCTCCCATTAATTAAACCCCACGAGAGCTCAGTGGCCAGCCCTCCACACATGCACACGCATACACAGACACAATGCTACCAACCTGGTCCCCTGTGCCTCTTCTCCATCCAGATGTAGCAGTTGTTCTGAGCTACCCCAGTCTGTGAATCCAGGAAGGGAAGGCGGACGCTTCGCTCGGCACAGAGCCGGGAGTTGTAGCTGCGACAGTGCTCAATTGCTTCTTTGTAGAACTGGTCCCCGAGTCTGCCAAGAGACAGGGCAGACAGTGAGAATGACTGTGCTGCCCTCTCCAACGAGAGTAGGAAAGGGGGCATGAAAGGTTGGTGGCTTGAAAATGGACAAACAGAAAAACTTCGCCTGGACAGATGCAAATGTTGGTGACACGAGACACTGCTGGAGCAGATCATGCAGAAAGTGATGTCAAATTCACCAAAAGATCAGGCTGTCAGGAACCAGACACAGATCTTTTCAGTAGCAGTGTGGCTACTGAATGAGCAAATGATGCACTCACACTGGCCCATGACCCTGGGTCAGGCCCATGTACACCACAGTGAACTCATTTGATTGCTTCTCTTCCCTTGTAGTTTGTCCAGCCAATTCAGCAAACCAGTCATTTCAGCCCCATGTTACAGCAACTACTGCAGTATGTTTTGAGCACCCAGAAAGCCAGCCAAGTTTAGAAGAACTTCACTCCAGCATTTCTGGTGTCAAAGAGCCCGTAAGAGCAAAGACCACAGTCCTCTTATTGTGTTCTTCTGTGACATGAAAACACACCCCTTAATCACTGGAGCCATATCTGCAATGGTCAGACTAGATGCTTTGTCATAAGCCTTCCAGAGTTTTCCACAGTGAAGCCTGAGGTGCCAAGAGCGCAACAACAGCGACCAGTGAGATCCAGCATGGCAAATGCTGCTTTTCTCTGGAGCCCAGTGGAAAGAACAGTTCTAAAGACAATGTCACTTCATAAATAATTGTTTGTTCAAAAATCCTGTAGAACCTTCATCTTCCCTTGAGAAATGTTTAAAAACTCTGCCTGCTGGAGATTACCAAAATCCTCCCTCCAAATTTCTCTAAGCAGGGAAAAGCATCAAAGTAAAGCTACCCTGAGGACACAAAGCAGCTGTCATGCTGGAGCATTGCAAAGCAGGTGGGCCACACTGCTGAACCTCATTCTTGATCTATTGTCAAGGTGAAATTCAGTCGTGACATGAATAGCTAGGAAAGCTACCTGTTAGGGGTAAGTTCATTAGAAAACAGGAGCAGAGTGATAGATAGCATAACTTGCTCTGACTCTGATATTCATTAGCGTGCGAAAAGAGTACAGCACATACAGCGAGTGAGCCAAAGGGATGCATGCACAGAGATAAAAGGGAGTCCCTTTCCTGTTCTATTAGTTGTTTCGCCGACTATCCTCTTTCATAGGCACAACTAGCATTTTAAAATTTTGCACACCTCTGAGTGTCAAATCAATGAAAATTGCTCTGTTTTACCATCTGTATCTTTTTTGTGACTCACATCTTTTAAGTGACTCCTCAGTTGGACCTTACACTTTACGTGGAGTCAAACTCTTTTTCTCTTGGCTATACTGGACCAATATCTATCACTGACAGGTGCTAAAAGCAGAGGGTTAGGGAAGAGCACAAATACAGCAAATACCAAGGGAGGCACCTCTAGTTCCCCCTTCTCAGTTCTGAAAATCAGAACTTAATTTAACCAGTTCTCAGGTTATCCAGTGATGGGGAGATCAGAACATCCTTTGGCTACAGAGACTTCATAAGGGTTTTTCGTAGGTTTTGTGCAGCAGTGAACATCTGTGTGACCATGGTGCCTCTCAGACTTGTCCTCCCCTGCTGACCACCAGCTCCTGGGCAGCTGCCAGTGCAGGGATCTTTGGAGGGCAGCTGAAGGAGAGAGCTCTCTGGACTGTGCAAGTGTGTGGAGGGTACAGCCATGGGCAGAAAGTGTACAGCAGGCTCCCTCTGGACACTGAATCCCCTGCAATGACCTCAAATGCCCTTTTCCATAAAAAGGCAATGGGGGAAGGGAAGGGGAGCAGGGGAGAAAGGAAAAGATAAGCTGCACTACTATACAAAGAATGTGACTAGGAAGAAATAAAATCTTATTAAAAGCTGTAATTAAAGCTGTACACTTGTGTAATCAAAGTCAGTAACAAGGAGACCCCAGTTGATCAAAGATTAACAGCTCTTTCCACAAACACTTGAGTTTCCTCAGAGCTATGTCAGATTCCTTCTATATTAAACCAGGGATGCTCTCTAACTCTAAGGAGTTTACTGGAAAGAAAAGCATAGCTGTGTGACAAAAAATTGCCACCACTGCCTACATCTTCCTTATGCCAAAAATCACTTGAGTCATTAGAATATGCACACCACAAAGTATCCGTATTCACAAAGACAATACATCTCAGCAACCCAGATACAGGATCTGACTGGACATTGCTTCCGTTTCCACCCTGCTCTAAGACTGGAAATAACTGTAAGTCTTCAAATGCAAAATATTTGGCTTTAAATCACATTATCAAGTAGAGTAAATTTCAGATTTTTCTAAGAGGGAGAAAAGGGGTTTTGAGATCCTAATGGCAGAGAAGCAATGAAGCTAATGGGTCAAATTCACTCTTGGCACAATCTTGCAGTCTAGCTGTTTCACTGCATTTATTTTAAAGATTTTAAATATGCAACTTTTGCCTTAAAGAAAAATAACAATTTAGAAGTATTCAGTCACCCATATTTTAAGAAAGCTTGCCTTGGCTCCACTACAGCAAGCATGATCAAAAAAATGCAATTCTCTAAGTAATCACTAGAAAGATATTCAGACACTGAGACCTTGAGGAATTGCCCTGGCCTTAATTACAAATGGATTTTTTTTTTTTTAAGTAACAAATAATAAAATATAGGAAAGTAAAGAAACGGTATTTCCTTATGACACTCTTATGCCAGTGGTAAACAGCTTCCCTGAATTGACTTTTGAGTGCCTAGTTGTTTTGTTTTACCATTAGTCTTTATTGGAGGGATTCTGACTCATTCCAAACTTCAGTTAGTTTTTTTTAAAGAACTTCAAACTTAGAGATATTTTTTCATTTTTTTGTGCTACATATCTAAACATGACATGTTTTATCTTATGCAGGAAAAAACAGAAAGTATATTAAAATCAGGGCAAAAAAGGGGAAGTACAGCCCTATTGTGTTCATCACTGCGGAGTCAGGGAGGTGGTACAATTCCCAGCTCCCTCCCAGGAGGTTTACAGTGGAACTGGAGAACAGACAAGGGTGGGATTGAGACTGGAGAGCACATGAGCTCAAATGAAACTCAAACAGATCAGTTGAGTTTGAGCAAGTGAGATACAAAAAGAGAAGAAAAATGAATATTCTAAAGTGTATCATATGTCAGAAAAAAGATTAATTATCTGTTACATGCTTCATAGTTTTCCCAAACTGTGTTGCTATGGAAGACTTACACTTCAACTCCTGAAAAAGTATCTGTAAAAACTATGGGGAATTTCCGCATTTTTTTTATGAAAAGTATGTATGAGTCAGTGCTGTGCTTTGACTGACTGCAAGGGTCAATCCTTCCCTTTGGACAGGGGAGTTAAAGGTCACACAGACTCGTCTAGATTGATATTAATGACACAAAATCATCAGCATATGTGCAGATTTTAAAGATGCTGGGGAATAAAAAGCAAGGAGCAGACATGAACAACTGCTGGACAAGAAAGGCAAATCATACTGAAGGCAGCACAACTGGAAATAGAGAATACAGTTGTCAGCACACTGAGAAAAGCACACAGCCCTTCAGTACAGCGCCCCAGGTGAAACGACAGCTGTTTGGGACACTGCTGGCATGCACACAGGCTTTGCACTTGCATGCCAACCCATATGTATGGCACACTAAAATAACCTGGTTCTGCCTGACTGATAAAGGGTCCTGGACTTGGAAAAGAACAACCTATGTTATTGTGTACTTCTGCAAAGCTGCATAGGAGAGGAAAATGTTTAGTAGAGGTTAGAGGCTCTTTATTGGTGCTAAAAAGTGGGACTGAAACTAAACTAGAGGCTGGGAGCAGTGGAAGCTCCGTGTGAACAGGGAGGTGAGCACTCTGGAAGCACCAGCAGCCCTGTGGGTGCTGGGACAGCAATGTGAGGCTGGTGCAATTCTGAGCAGCCTTGCAGGTAGTCACTGCTGTGACAGCAAGCACCAGCACGGAAGAGCACACTCTGTGACATCCTTGAGGTCACTGCTCTTTTAAGCGTCAAGAAACTGAGGTTTTCTATCATGGAAACAGGTCAGTTAATAACAAAGTCAGGGAAGAACAATTCTTCCCTTCCCTCAGTCTTTGCCTGCTAGCTCTAACTGGTCCATAAGATTTCTGAGCAGACTACAACTTACTACTCTTCTGTATAGTACCTAGTGCCATGACTCTGCTGTCTAGGCATGCCTTCAATGAGGGGAAAAAAAAAAGAAACCCAAGAACTTGCCTGTCTTATAAGCCCGTAAATTAGCAACAAGGATCAAGAGCCTGACTTCCCTCCAGATGTTCAACATGTTTGTTTCTGTGCTAACAAGGGATCCTGATGGGCCCTGAAAGCAGCAGAGCAGTTCTCCACCACTACTTCGCAGTCCATCCTGCAAAGTCACATATTTTTGAGTGCACTTACACCTTTTACAATGGCTATAAAATAGGCAGAATCCATCAAGCCCCTCCTGCAGTGCCTAACACAATTCAGGTTAGTACCCAGAGAAGGTGAGCACTCACTGAAGACCTATAACCAGCCACACTCAACCATCATTACAGGTCCACATCACCCCAGAAAAACTTGTATAAAAAAGAACCAGTCCTCCTTAAGTGCAGCTCTTAAATTTCCACCACATACCTCTGAGTATAAATCCAGTTTGTCCCCAGTTCTTGAGACCAGGCCTCTTTCTACTCATTTCCCTCTGAACTCATGCTCACTACATGACTAGACAAGTAAAAACCTGATAGCACAGGAAGAAATGACTAGTCAAGTAACAGAAAGCAACAGACTTTTCCTTCTACAGTTTGCAATGGTCCTCAGCCACGATCAAAAATGTGGAACTTGCTTTCCTTAAGACCCTGGAATTTACATTTACTATACATTTAGACTCTAGTCTTACATTTTATATAATTTGACTCATTTGATACTGTGAGGAACAGCAAGGACAACTGAAAAAGACCTTTTAGACCAGAACTTGTTCTTCAGCAGCACTGCCATCCTGGGTGAGATCTGAGAAGTGGTATGAGAGAAGTGACGCAATGCAGCTTCAAAAGATACTTTTTACTCTCCTTTTGGAGACACTCATGAATGAGTCTGGAAAGCACCAGTGAGATCTCAGGCCTTCTCACAAAGTTGAGCAGAGACTAAGAAATCATGCAGGCACTACTTGAGCTATCAGTTGCCTGTGACACTGGAGACCATCTTGGACAGCTACATGTCTTGGCAAGTGTTGAGAGAACTGCACTGAGCTGGCTATACTCATTCCTTTCCAGCAGGTCCCATGAGGCCCCTGACAGGCGGCTGCTCCTTCTCTCTATGACCCATGACATGAAGAATGCCACAGGGCTCAATTCTTCAACCATTTCTATTTAATATCTATGCAAAACCTTCAGGGAATATGATGAAGTATCTGGGCAGCCATGCCAGCCATTACATCGATGACATGTAGCTTTATGTATCTTTTTACCCCTCATGCTGACAGCAGCCTCCCAAACCTCACAGCATTGAAAGCAAGGGCAGCATAGCTGGCAGAGGCTGAAGTCAGGAGAGATTGGAGTGAGGCTGACAGGAAGAGGGAAGTACTACAAACTACGCACTAACACTGTTAATGTGGACAATCTTATAGACACAATCACCAAAAGGACCTTCCTCTTCCTCTCCAGTCAGCATAATTCTCTTCTCAAGTTGCAGCCTGGCCATTTCATGTGTATTTCTCCATCTGGACTAGTCTGCTCTGACTCTCCACCTCAGACTAGAAAAGCAACAGAGACAGAGCTAGTTGCAAAACTACCCTGTAACAAAGCAAGCCAAAGAAGTCCATAGTCCCCTGCCTGTCCTCGTGCCTTTCCTCACAGACCCTGAAACACCACTGCTTTTCATGAAGGGCACAGTGGACTAAGTTCAAGCTGCTTGAATGTCTGCTTCTCCTCTCTAGACCCAGATGCAACTGGAAACCTGTGCTTAACAGAGTCCAGTATCACCAGGCTTCTGTAAAATTTTCAGAAAGCAGACCCTCAGCTCCAGAGCATCTTCCCTGAAGAGATAAAGCATTCTGCTCATCCTCACATTACGTTGCAAGATGCTAACATAACATTCATCAAAAGATCCAAGCAAAAGAAAATATGACATATTCAAGAGTGTCAGACAACTATTGAGCATTAAACAAAAACGGGCTGGCTAGGCCCCTCCTTTGGCTGTACTCTCTGGAATTTCTAGTCAGTAGGCAGTGCCTAAATGCTACAAGCACGCACCCTTTGCAACTGCGGAAAGGTAGGACATGGAGATTCAAGAGGAACAGAGAATGGCTTCTCTGGCATTAGCTGAAGCATAACAGACTGCTAAAAATCCTACCACAAACTCTAATGGCAAGCCAGAAAGTGCAGGAATGTGCAGATTCAGTTTTCTCATAGTGGTCCATTGCATCTGTCCCTGCACGACATTTTCTAATGATGTAAGGGGTGTGAGCAAAGGCAAAATAGGATTTCCAGATGTGCTACAGAATGACTCAAACTTTCTGGGCTTTCAGTTTTTAACATAAACTTGGCAGCTTTCTAAAGACTCACAAACACATGTCTATCCTACACTCTCCAAGAGCCAGTCACTGAGGCAGCTATTTCATTTCTATACATACTGAGTGCTTTCACCTGATGGACAACGACTGTATAACTTGCCCCAGCCTGGGAGTCAGAGAAAACAATGGCTAGGCAGGACTCTTTTTGTAGTAGGTAGGTGACACAAATCAGACCACAAAACAGTATACAAAGAAGACAGTGTTGCTAGAGCAGCAATGATCCAAGGGTGAACAAAGGTTCTTCCTTTCATTGGAAGAACTCATGCAGACAGGTCAAAATAGACAAGCTTCTAGCACTTGTTCACTGCTCTGTGGCAGGTGCAGAGATTGTGTGCGGTTCAAGGGATTAGGAGCCATCAGAGATCTGATGACAAGCTCCTGAGTCAGCACTAGCACAGCCCAGACATTACAGCAGTCAAGAAGATGCCCTGAGCTACAAGCCTAGGTTGAATCCCAGATCAGTGTAAAAGCAATGTGAAAGTTTTTCAGCACCCTCCTCCAAGCACCCAGCATTCGCCCATTTTCAATATAGAAGGGCAAAGAAATCCTCTTTGCCAGTATTTACCAGCAGATTTCCCCTGGTTGGTTGAAAATCCCTGCTGGCTGCTTGTGGCCAGAATCAACAGGGTCCTCACAGCTTGAATCACGGCGTGATTCTGATCCGTAACAGAGAGCGCAGCCTCGTAGAGTGAGCTGCATTCACTGCTCTGGAAACAGGCTTAGGCTGTAATTTAATCCACTGTGAAACTACCAGTATCATCTCATGCAAAAAGTCTGTCTTTGAAGAAAAATGACAAAAGGTAGGCTTAACTTACAATTTGAGGAAAATTGATCTGATTAGCCCCATCCTCACAGGTATTGTAGAAGTATGAGAGCTCTGCTGGCATTTCCATTTAAAGAAAAGAAACAGCAGCACAAGCTAATACTGCCAAGAAGAGTGTGGTACATGATGGTATCTTGCAAAAATCTGGCTTTCAGGGTCAAGAGCTGCAGCCATCTTTGTGCAGGAATAAGGATCAGAACTAGAGGTGTTCCTCTTCCTGCAGCTGTGCATCACCCCACTCAAGGCCTATAGCCACATTCCCAGCACTCAAAGCCAAAAAGATGGGATAATTCTGTCCATCTCACTCAGCTGCTAATATGTAGAGTTGTTGGCTAGATACAACAGCTATCTGTGTATGGTACGAGCTGATGTGTACTTATGAAATCAGGTATCTCAAAAGATTAAGTTATCAGCCCCATTCAAATACACTGGAATGTGAACAATTATATTACAGTGCATGTGGTAATTTGTCCACATCTTCTCTTACTTTACTTTCATTTCCATGAAGAGGCATCAGCAGCAGTTTCCATGCCATACGTCAGGTTACCTAAGTTGTTTCCAGAGACAGACATTGCATGCAGTCTCTATTAGACTCAGCACAGTGACCAATTAGGTTAATCTCAGAGGCAGACTCCTTGGGGATGTCTCAGAGCATCTTTTCTTTCTCAGGCCAGAGTTTCTGTTTTAAAGAGATGCAGCATCATCCAATTAAAGGAACAACAGGTGTGAAAGGTAATAACCTAGACCTCTCTTGTGTCTGAATTGCACTCAGAATTCAGCTTGGTCCTAACCTCCCCTAAAAGGTCAAAAATTCTTTCCAATTACTAAAGGAATGAACTAATGAAAACTTCAGCAACAGTATTAGATTGGACATGACAATATCTAAGGGATTTTTTAATATATATTTCTAGAAAAGCAACTCAAGCTGCTGGGGCTTAGGGTCACCAGAATTCTGTTTGGCTTAGTGCAACAATAGTCTTAGGGACCAGATGTAGTCAAAGTCTATCCACTCAGCTGCCATGGTTCTGATTTCCCACAGTGGTCCTATCTTTTGCATTCCTGGTAAAAACCATAATCTATCACCCAAGCTGGCACCAGGAAGACAGCAAACCAGACTTCTACAAATTACTCTGCCATGACTTCCTTTGTAGCTTTAACAGTTCCCCTGCAGAACACTGGTAACACCCTACACTTACCTCACTAATAAATCGTGTGTGTTACTTCAGGCACTGTCTGTACTAAAAAGATGCTCAGATCATGAACAGAAATCCTCTCCTAGCTCTAGCTGTGCCAGCTAAAAATATCACCCATTCCCTCCTACCCTGCTGCTTTTCACTGCTTGTCTCCTAGAGCTTACCGCTCCCACACCTCCTGCCAGTGGCAATACTTGCGTGAGCACTCCCTGACTCAGTTCAAGCAAGGCCATTCGATCTGTTTGAGCAAACCCAGCTGACATTGCCCAGAAGAGCTGAGGGCAAGCTCACAAAACCCCTTCTGCCACCAGACGTATCTCCAGCAGTAAAACCAGCTTGGGTTAGTCTTCAAGAGGCACACTTGTTTATTTGCAATGGGAAAAAGTCTGTCCACACCATCAGTAGTTGACAGCTAGGTCACTCAGCCAGCACAGCCCTCTTGGGAGACACAAAAAATGCAAATGGAAGTTCTTCCCTACTCCAATTACCTCACTGACTGAAATGACATCAGCTAAGCTGACAAGAGCACTCCTTTTCATGTGTCTCTGAGTATCACATCTTTCATGAAGCCACATCTCCACCAGAGCTCAACAGGCAGTGAGATGACAGAAAGACTGTGGGGATTTTGCCCCATGCTTTAAGCCAAATCAGAGTCCCAGCTGTCCAAGCTCTACAGCATGGTCCTGGTCTGAATGACCTCCGTTAGCCCTCTTGGAAGTTCTCAGGCTGGGATTTCCCCTACTCCTTGTGCAGTTATTTAACAGACAAATATACAGTGCCATTCAATCCAGGTGGCAGAATTTAAAAGATTAAAATAAACATGCAAGTAAAAGAGTAGTACAAATGTTCCTAAATGGTATGCAAGCTTCTCCACTACAATGAAATGTTATTACATTAATATTTTAGGTAATTCCTATCATTTCACAAGAAAGAGTTAGTAAACTCACATTTTTCTGCTGACTTTTCTCTTTGGTAGGAACTTTGTATCTCCTGCTGTAAAGGAAATGCCACTCCAGGAAACAATCCATTTTGCACAGGTGAAAATGATCCCACAAGTAGCAAACAGAGATTTATATAGATCTAACATAAAACCACATAATTATTACAGTTTACTTTGCCCCTGAGGTCAGCCTTGGGAAAAAAATTCAGTTAGAGTCAATATTTTAAAGTTACTAATCTTGAAGGGGTAGCACTTTCAGATCCTTGGTCACGATCTATGTGTGACAAACTGAAATACACATGTAAGAAACCACTAAAATCTACTGTACCCAGTCAATAATTATCAACCACACAAAACAAAACGGGAAATCTTATTTTCTGTTCTCTACAAAGTCATCTCATTCCTAGATAACTAAAGTTGTGTTTCTTTGAGTTGTTATTTCTCTTAAATACATAGGAACAATCATTCTGTTACTTGTATAAATCTACTGGCCTTGGCAGAGGTTCAGCAGGAATATACTTGACTCATGCTACAAAGGGGAATTCCCAAGAGAATTGTGAATTAGATTTCCTTTTCTCAGCTCCTTCCCCCAGCTCCACCTGCAAATGGAAGTTGGGCAGATTACAGTCATTCCTCTGGTGAAGTATCATTATTACTCCTCAAACAGTAATGATAAAAATTATAAGAGGTGAAACAGACGCATCCAACACATCATCTCACAGCTTCCCCAGTATAAAGAACACCCTGTATTGAGAGTACACTGGAACCAACTCAAAGGTCTAGGCACAGGATCTTCTGCACCTGGAGCACATCCCATGTGAGCAGAGAAAACCATCATTGCAAATACTCATATATAACTCTGAGGAGTGATGTTTCAAACACCTGTGTCCTGGCTTCTGTAGATTCTTATGCAGCACCTAAGAGGAACTCTTTAATAGAGCCAAGAAAAAGTACTTGCCACAACCAGCTTTCAGAAACTCAAATATGTGACGGTTCTTTCCATACAAATGGACTTTCCTTGCACCTCTTTTTCTTCTAACTTGTTTCCTGTTCTCAGTACTACCTTAATTCAAGTATCAGATTGAGGTGGTTATTACTGTAGAACAGTTAAAGCAAATAGAAAAGCCTCACTTAACAATTAGCAAACCCTGCAATACTGTTTTGCTGCAATTATCACTGCAAAACAAAGATCCTTTCTTCTGCTCAAATAACTTACTCTTTTGGCAAGTCTGAAAGACTTCAGTTGCTTAAAGCATATCCCAATCATGCTAGGGCAAACCTCAGATTCATTTTTGGCCCCATGTGTTGACGGAGGTCTTCAAACACTTGTGATGAAACCCTGACTGTGACCAAGCATTAGGTCCCAGTTCAGCACAAAACATTATTGAGTGTGCAAGTCCACATCAATTCAAAGTTAGGCAGATACTTGAATATCTTGCTGAACAGAGATGGCAGCTGAACAGAGAGCACATGCTTCAGTGCACTTTTAGAATGAGGTCTTAGAAGCAGGTACACGTGGGCAAGGCTGTTCAGGTCAGTTTATCATGTTTTCCCAGCTGGAACTAGCCAGAGCTAACCCATTGGTTCCATTTTCTTTCAGGGATGTAATACACTGCAGTAGTTAAAGCTGCAGGCCACAGAAGTGTAATCTAGGGATCATGAGACAGTCATTAATCAATCAACCAGTGGATATAGGAGCTGGGTAGATATCATTATCTCTACATTGCAGATGAGACATGGAGAGTTTGCATAACAAAGCCATAGAGAAAGAGAAAGAGAAGTCACTTTTCTTATTTCCCAGTTTTGCTCCATCTTTTCCTCTGAAATTTGTTTTCTCACTCTGAAAGACTTCCTTCCCCAACTGCCATCCAACAATTTTCTTGATTCAGAGACAAAGCTGACACCATGTCATGCTGAAAGCTAGTTGAAGCTCTTCTATACAAAAATCAGTTAAAGAAGTACAAGAGTAGCCTTTCTTTCTCTTTCAGATATCCTGTAAAAGCTACCTGAATGCTGCAGTGACAATGACAATGACAAGCAAAGACAATGACTAAACAAGAGTTTGGACATGGAACTGAACTGCATACAGAGTCTCCACTTGTCTGCATCCCGATTAGTACAGAATGGAGACAAGCATCACAGTGGTCTACAAACAGGACAAGACTGACAAGCAACTGAAGGAAAAGAACTGCAGGAGTCAACTGTCAGAGCAAGGAGAGGTTACAGAAAAAGAGAGAGAGAAAGGTTAGCCCACTGCCCTGGAGTAATGGCTAGCCTTTAACACATGGCCTCTGTTCCTGTCAGTATTTCTTCTTGGACAGGTTATCTCAGGAATTTATGCTTTCCAATAATTACCTTTCAGAGGGCTCTCACTTATCTTGCAAGAGGAATCCAACAGTAACCTGACCTGCATTGCTCATGCAATCACCATCCACCCCCTCTAACCTTACATCCCATCTCTCAAAGCAAAAGCAAGCAGCTCTTCCCAGACTTCCAGTGCTGCATCAGCAGCAGTTGATAAAATTGCTTGGTGAAGTTGATAAAAACTAGAGTTTTAATGCTTACAATGTTACATAAACATTGACGAGCTTGCAGGCAAAGCAGTAAAACATTACCAGCAGGTTAAAATACCTCATGTGGTAACACTGTATTATCCAGAACTCAAGATGAACAGTTGTCTTGCACCACCATAAGAAGCATTTTCACTTGAGGGCAGATTTTGTTATTTTACTGCAGCAGATGTCAGAGCCAGTCAGTATTGGCTTTAATAAATTTTGGGATTCACAGGGCCATCTAATTAAGCTCTGTTCCTGTTACCCTTCCAATCTACCTTTCTTCCACTACGTGAATTGCTTTTCTTCTTGAAACATCAATGCTAAAGAGAAGCTTTTGCTTTTGGCATTCACTCCATAGCCATTTCAGATGAACTTGTGTATCTTTGCTAAAGTATATGTTATTACACTCAGTTTAATTATACTCCCATTCATGCTCTGATCAAGGCCCTCTCTGGTTGGCTTTTTATGTAAGAGACTCCATTATATCCAGTACAAGCTGATGGGAACCAATTTATTCCCATTACCACAGCTGGAACACGGAGAAGGAGTCTTATTTTCTATTTTGGATTTAATGAGATATCTCTTCAACCAGTCAGTAGTGATAAGGAAATACTTCATTATCAAGTTCTGAGAAAATACCAGGCTGGATAAAAGAAGTAAAAAGCCATATAATATTCATCATGGGACCCTGTCATCAGTCCAAAATATATGGTCAGGGCACATAAACCATTAAATCTCTGTTGCAGAGTGGATTTCCCTCTAATGGGCTTGCAGCCACTTTGGGCAGATACCCAGAGGAATCTCTCTTTCTTTTTCCTAGACTGACTATCCAACTAAGTTCAGCCTGGAATAATGTCCATGCCTCACTCTGGCTGCATTATTTTAAAGGAGTCACATATTGCATTCAGATCCATGAGAACTTTGGACAAATGCTCTCACACACTCTCCCAGGCACTCCCATACTCCCACAGGAACAGGATGGCACCACAAGAAAGAGTTTGATGCGGGGAGAGCATAAGAGAGGAGGGCAAGAGAAAGCTGCTCTTCCCTCATTAAACTTCAATAGGTGCCTAGGCCCAGCAATGCTGCACTACAGTTTGGATTTGTTTCCCAATTAACAGAATTCACAGCATACAGTTTTCTCTTTCTATTTTGAAGGGAGAGGAAGAGGAGAAAAAAACACATTCCAGCCATTTGGCACAGCAAACTTCCCCAGCTATCCTCTGGGAACAAAAAGGGAGGGAAAAAAAGGGCTTGTCACCACACAATTTAAAATAACCCATCTTTGCTGGCTCCACTGTGTCTCAGGGGTAGATCCAAGTCTTAGCCCCCACCCATTAGGGCTGCAGGCCCAAAACACTTGACATTCATCAGGAGAAGCAAAACAGCTCCAAGGCAATGGGAGGGGGAAGGGAAGAGTGCCTCCATGGGCAGGAGTTGAGAAGGGAAGAAAAATAAAGGATCGGCAAAAAGGTCACATGGAAGGAGGGTATGGAAGTCTTCTGCTTCTAAGGACTGTCACGCACAGATGAATCCTCCTGGTGTAGTTGCTACAAAGCACAAAGCAGGCAGGTAAATGCCTCCTCTGCCCTCTGTGGGTTGATCTCCCTTGTGGTTAGCTTGGGAACTGTGATTGTATGATAGCAGCACTGTTGGCTCTATCACTTGAACAACAGAATGATACTTTCCCCCCCAAAGTGCCCCCTCTGTTCCCAAAAGAGAACCACAAGCCACATGCATGGAATGCTAAAAAATCTAATCATCTCTGGTGAGGGTTATGAAAGAAAAGCCCTTCAGATACTCTTTGGAGTTTTTGTGTAACACACACTCATCAGTTACACACTAAATTTTTTTCAGCATAAAGAGAACAGCACCATGTGACTCAATGAAACACAGGACACTTTTTGCAGAAAATGGAAAACAATCTAATGTATTACATAACTCAGCTTGAGTTCCTTAAAACATCAGATCTGCGTTCTGAAGGAATCAGTAGGCTTAATCAGAGCCCCTCTGCTCAACAAACAAGAAGGCTTAGGCAATATATCAAAGAACTAATGATTGTTCTTTACTCCTTGATGTAGTCAAAGACAGAAGCAGAAAGATGGAGAGATGGAAGGCAACTCTTCTCTCCAGCAGTCAGGAAGAACACACAATTGCAGAGCTCTCCAAGCTAATCACAATGACGACCTGACAGTGCACTAAAGCACCTGCTCACAGTTTACCATCAGCACACGACAGTGATGACAAAGCATCCACCACAGCACAGCATCGGGACCACACCCTGGTGATTATGTTGCTCCCTCTCAGGCCATTCAGGAAGCAAACTTTTCAGGTTTGACTATCGCTCATCTACAGCACTGCCTATGCACAGATTGCCTATATTTACAAATTAGTCACTGCCACATAGATTCTGGTTGCATGGCTGCCGTTAATGACTTTGATTATTTTACTTAAGAGGAGCTACAAGAACACATATATGGGTTTTGAATACAAAGAATGCCCGGTGTTCATCTGACATTTTATGTGCTGAGATACAACTCTTCCAGGTCGTTCTTGTTGTGGGGGTAATGGAGAGCTAGGGGATCTCATAACTTGATTTTCACGTGACTTCTTGCCAGAGAGAAGTTCAGTTATAAGAAAATGATACACTTGTACAAATGTTAAGTTCATGGCACTCTTACATCCCTTCTTCTGGTCTAGCAAACCAGAAGACTGAAAGAAAGATGGCAAGTCCAAGTGCAGAGCATACTAAAATAAAATGAACCTTCAGTATGAAGCCAGCTGATAAACAGCTGGCATCTGTGTCTTCAGCCAGTGGCATCTTAGTTAAAATTATGCCTGTTCCTACCAAGTAGCTCCTACTCCATTTTACCCTTCCTAAGTTTGTCCATCAGCTGATGAGGCTTCTCAGTTTTGTCTGGTACATCCAAAAGTGGAGAAACAGCTGGAAACTGCTGCAGCATCTGGAAAGCATCTGCGGCAAAAATTCATAGAGGATTTTGAGGTGATAGCTGGTATGGCTATAATTTACTATAGGATTACATGGTTTTGTTTTTAATATCCCAAAACTGACACTGTTCAGTATCTTTATGCTGCATGCTTGTGCTTAGGTTTGTTTGCTTCTCTGTTTTCTATTAATTCTGCCTACATAAAGGAGAAAATCTTGACAAAATACTGGAGGAGAATCCCAGAACACATTGTTCTCCACAAAGAAGAGGACTAAGTTCTAGCAATATCCACCTTTTAGAGGGTTGTTAGTGTTCCAAAAACAGCAGTAAAAATATAGCTTGTCTCTGCAATTATCTGCTTCCTTCAGGGTTGCATGTTCTATAGTCACTTGAGGAACATGTTTATAGAATGTCCTGAAGGACCAAACTGGCTACTGCAGTAACATCTTTCCATGTGATTGTAACTGTCAGTGCATTTTAATAGAGGAGCAGTACAAAAAATTTTTAAAAGGTGGAAGTAGAGAAAAAATATAACTTGCTTTTGTAAAACATTTAATACTTTCATATCAGGTAAATAATGACAAATTACAATTCAGCTTCAGTCTGGGCTTAAGGCCTGACTCTGAACTTCAGAAACATAATTTCCCCATGCCACAGTACATTTGGTTGCCATTAAAGCTTGCATAGACTGAGAACTCCGTTTCGATTTCTCCTTGATTTACACTCACTTTACTAAGGTAAAAGTCTGCACAACATGGAAGAAGTATGAGGCCACAGCATTGGTGTTGGTATTTGCCTGTGTATTGAGGGATTTTTTCAAAGACTGTGAGGTTGAAAAGACAGGTATCAAATCAAATCAGTCCAGTGGGGAAACTCTTAATCATGGCTCCCACTGAACAAAACAGCAATACCATTGGGAATGACAAATTTGAATAAGTAAGGAAAGATGGCAAGAAAAGACTGAAAAGGGAGCAGTAAATGGAACAGCACACAGCAGGGACTGTGTGTCTTTGAACAACAAAGGACTGGAAATTACAAACTTAAAAATGGAGCCCAGTCTCTACCAACCCCACAAAGCAATGTACAAGGCATTTAGCACACAAAGGTCCACAAAAACATGGTACAAATTTCCAGTAAATTCTAAAAACACTTAAGGTGTATAGTAAAAAAAAAATTACCAGGACCCTCAAGGCCTATAACCTTGAACCAGAAAGACAAAACTGGCATCATCACTGTTCTAGGGCATGTAAAATTCCAAGGGATTTGTGGGGCAAATGTGCTTAGGTCATGTCAGGAGGTGATCCATACCCCATGCTACAGAGAAAAGCAAAGAAGGAGACCAAGAAGACAAAGCACCTCTAAGACTGTGGACTCCTCCTATCCATCCTTCTTTTTATTTCACAATGCATACAAGGGATGATCAGACATCAGATGTATATAAAGGCCCATTCCAAATGAAAAAGCTGAAACATCATGGAAAAAGGAGAAGTCAGGAAAAGTAGGAAAACTCCACATCTGCCCAGATTTGGAAGCTTTGCGATGTAGCATTTGATTGGATCTTTACCAATAGGTTCCATCTTAAAGCTGAGATTCAAGCACATCTGTTTGAACTGGAAAAGTAGGCAGGAAAGGAACTAAGTCCAAGTTAAGGAAGCTTAACCCCTAACCTATGGGAAATAAGCCTTTTTTTATCCTGATATTCCCACCTTTCTTCCAGTATTCCAGCTACCACCCACACCTAGTATTTAACAGAATCACAGAATGATTTCTGTTGGAACAGTACTTTAAGATAATCTAGTTCCAATGTCCTACCATGGGTAGGGACACCTTCCACTAAACCAGGTTATTTCCATATTTTCCTCTTTCAAAGCAGTGAAGTATTTACATATTTCCAAATCAGACCACCCAAAAAGTCTTGAGTTGGGTCCTGTTTCTGAACTGGTAGATTATTTTAGGTGCAAATATTTCTATGGCCAGCAGAGACAGAAATTTCAGTAATAAAACTGGAAATTTCAGGTAGTCCCCAGGTTCTAGGAGCTGGAGTTGCTAAGAAAGCAACGTCTTTTGAAAGCATTAACAAAATCACTGTCAAATGCTTAGATAGTAAAACCAGAATAATACTAGTATGTCAGACACTTGCACACACCTCAGCAAAATCTGGCAATTTGAGTTGAAGGAAACCTCTTTCTCCACCAGGAAGGTCTCCCTCAAATAAACCAACTCTAACTACAGTCTGTTTTTTTCTTATGAACAAAATGCTCTTCTAGAAGCGTATTTTTGACTTCCATCAATGCAAAAGGAGAATCAGGACACTCTGTACACTTCTTCCTATAGCTCTGTAACAACAGAGGACATTTTAGAGGGAATGACAAGACCTTTAAAAGGGTGTACTGAAGGAGATGGTTTAGGCTACTAAAATTAAAGTAATTAATGAATCCAAAGGTAATGCTCATCAGGTAACTTATTTTTTCACAGATTGTGAAACTTAAATTTTGCAATCTGTTGGAGCTTGATTCTGTGTTGAATAAACCAGAAAAATAAACCATGAGCAGAGCTTGAAGCAGCATCAGAAACCCTTCCCATATTTCATTCACCCCACTTTTATTCACCCATCATGCCCCAAAATTTGTTGACAAAGTTGAAGTGTCAGGACACAGCAGAAGTCCCATCCCACTACACCCTCCAATGGCTTCCCCACAGCTACAGAGTCAAGACTGGATATAAAAATGTCTGCTCTTTTCTGAATAAAAATGGCTTCTCAATTTAGATCACAAGCATACCTTTGATTTCCCTTCTCCCTTTCTTGAAATCCCCAGGTAGAGGGTCTGAAACCGTGAGTCACTCCAAAGAGTAAATCTAATTTTTCCCAATTCTACCCCATGGAAAATCCATTTAATACCACAGAACTAAACAAGGGTGGACTTTGTCCTACCTTTCTGCTATAGATAGCATTTTACTGTCACTGAGGGAATAAAATAATCATAAGAGCATAATGATAGCATGTGTTTTGCTAGCTGCTTGCTGTTCTTCACGTGGGGCAATCACTGGCAATTCTCAGATTTAATCTCTCCCCTTCCCCAACCATGCAGTTGATTACCGCTCTCATTCCCAGTTAAAAATCCTTGATCAGCGTAATGCGCATAAAGGAGGCTCTGACCCCAGCTAAGGGAACCACAAGAGATGACATTTGGTTCTTTGACAGAGGAGTAGATAAAAAGAAAAAATGACAGCTGGAGTCAGGAGGAGCTAGTTAGTGGATTGCAGGCCCAGGAGGGTGCAGGGTGGGGGCCCACGAAAGAGAAACAATAAGAGACTGCAGCCAGACTGTTTCCTCTCCTTCCCTAAATCTCCTTTGAGTCTGTGAGAATGACTGCAGCAGATGTCAGGACCCATGGGGATCGCTCCTTTCGCTTTCTTATCTCTTAAAAATAAAAGTAACCTAAAAATAGAAGAAATATTGGAGAAAAAAGAAAAATGAATTAATATCTCTGCTTTGACATGTGGGAATGAATACAAAGGTGAGCACCACCTTGTAATGACCTGTGGTATGTAAATACACTGAAGCCAGCGGGAGGAATTTTTCTGGGTCTGGTCCAACAGGGGCAAACATTTACAGGATCTGACTGGGATTAACTTGTGGTTTCCACTTCAGAATACAAAGGGGAAATACAATAAGCAAGCACAAGGCAAGCAGCAGTTGTGAGGAACATCCCTGTGCTTCTCCAACACATGCAACATGGCCAGAGCTGGATTGCAATCACACCTGGCAAGCACCTTGGTTCTGGGAACATCCCCAGAAAGCACTCACTGTGTGTGTGAATGCGTGAAAGCTCATACCAGGGGGTGTTTCTCACCATGCAGCACTGAACACACAAGAGTTCATCCATTTCTAAAACATCAAACCTGATTAGGCATTACTCAGGACACCAGACAGAAACCAGCAAATATTAGTCAAAGGCATTTTAGGCCAGATTCCCTTGAAGTCCATGGAATTACACCAGAGAGAAAGAGCCTGGCTGCTTAATATTTGTGGCTTGCCAAATCGTACATCTGTGTTGGTTCTTTTGTTTTGGAGACAAAATTCTACAAATTATCATTATGAAAGAGGTTAATTTTTCTTTTAGAAAGATCACATTCTCAAGTCATAGGAAGAAGTCCACTTCCATCCACTAAGTCTGTTTTATACCATTCCACACACCCAGAGTTGGACACCATGCTTTTTCAGGCTTGCAAATATGTTAAGGTGTACAGATACTGTTGATTTTAAATACTTCACAGTAGAAGTTACTCCCTGTCACAGAAGAACCTAGCAATGACAAAGCTGGATGAGCCTTCAGGTCTTTCCCAGATTCATGTAAGGCATTTTAAAAGAAATATTCAAATTGAAACTGTGTGTTTTGGCTTTGTGCATCTGGAGCAAGAGGAAGCCTGAGAACTGCAGAAGAGGAGTCCAATTTCTTACCACAGACACACTTGTGTCTATTTACAGAAGGGAAGCTGCATGTACTCACGGCACACTCATTGCTAGCAGAGAGGTTTTAATCCAGATTTTTCCAAAATCTGTAATCCCCTCCTTTATAACAATAGGTTTCAAAAACACAATCATTTGGAGGTTTCCCATTTCAATAATTCTGGTAAACCCACTCAAAGAGAAGGAAGCTGTGTGAAGTCCTGAAAAATAAAAAAAACAGCCCACTACTGTTTTACTTTGATGGGCTAGTCAGAAACCATCCCTCCAGACCACTTAATTGACTCAAAAGTAAAAAGTAGTTTACAGCAAAATACACAGCAGCTAATCAAGATTAACCTAGGTTAAAATACATCACCAGCTCTGAATCTTATTTATCTTGGAGGTGGCAACAATAGAAAGAAAGCAACTGATGACACAACTTCTCCACCAATTAGGAACCAAAATTCATCTTCTGGGTACAACAGCCGAGATTAACTGGGCTCTTCAGCCTCTCCTTAGTATTTCTCAAGCACCCAATAACATCCTCGGCACCTCCTCTAGCAAACACAGCAGAAGACCCAGCACCAAACCCACTGTACAACACTCAGCTGCAGTCTCCCACACCTGTACCTGGAGGGCAAAGACAAATCCTGTTCCAGAAACACGTGTGAGCACTCCAGTCAGGGACCATGTTAGTACATGTTTATGTGGTGCCTTGTGCAGCAGGGCCCAAACACAGAGTGGAGCCCTTGGGCACAGGGTAGGTTTCTTCTTCTTTCTGAATTTAGGAAAAATCATGCCAGACAACAAAAGAGATTCAACTAATATGGTTTAGGAAAGAATAATTTATCTGCTTTCTATGTAAGCACCAGTAACTCGTTACTTGGTTTTCATGTTATTTTCATCTGAAAGGCAAACCTGCTATGATGGGAATGAACTCAGCCAAAACAAAATAAAAAAAATTAAAAAAAAAAAAAAAGAAACAACAGGGCACCAGTGTAACTGGGAAAAGAGACCAAACATCTGAGAGGGGGAAGTACTCAGCATGTACCATGGGAAGGAAAAAAAATGAAAATAAAAAAGGAAAGGCAAGAAGGAACACTAATTAAAGACACTACGTGGATGCAGGAGAACACACAAAGATCCCCCCCACCTCACCCCTACCATCCGTATGACAGTGCTGCTTTGTGGAACAGAACAATAGGTACATTATACTAACCTATAATTATCCCAAGAAGAATGATAGCAAAGTCAAGGCATTACATGAACATTGGAATATTGGATACAATCCCATAAGAAGTAAGAGGGTGGAGGAGGAGCTTTAAAAAGAGATTGAAACCTTCCCAGCACAGAACATCAAAGACGAAATTTCATGTTCTCTTCACATTTATTTGGGTTTTTCTTTTATTTGATGTGATTATTTAAACACAGTTCCCTTTTTCATGTATTTTTTGGCTTCTTTATGCTGCAATTGGTTCCAGCACTGTAACATCCTCCTTCAACAGCATGGTGGATTTGGCACGAGCAGGAGCTCAGCCCAGTGCATGACTGCACCATGTGTCTTAAGCAGTAGGAGGCGAGAGCGGTGGATGGAGATGAGCCCCAGCTCCGGACAAAGAAAAGCAAAGGGGCTGGCAATTTGGTGGATGCATAATCCAGGGTTACCAAGGCACAAGGCACACAGGCATGCAATACCTGGGCTCCCATTCCAATCAGATAGCAGGGTCTGAAATACAGGAAGCGGCGAGGCACAACTCTGCACCTGTTTAAAACATGCCACTTGCCTTTGCAGAGTTATGCAATATTGGGAAAATATTGAAATAAAGACATGGAGTTGTGTGGGGGTTTTGCTGCTTCTGTTTGGTTTTAAGAGACAGTATGTTGCATTAGACACAACATTGACCCAAAAAGAGTGGAGTAACCTATCTATTCTGCAAAATCTGAATGCTCCTTCTTGATTTTTCTTTTAATACAATAGTAACTATGACAAACTGGTGTAAACAACTCCATCACTTGGTCCATGGACAAGGAAGGGGTATGCAAAAAAAGCAGACAAACATAAACACTTCTTCCTTTGGTCGTTCAAGGTGAACTCTGCTCCTCCCTGTAGGTACTACTGATTGAGCCCTTGCTTCCTCCAGAGAAAACGTCCAATCACTCCAGTACACTGTGTGTCCAAATAATGAGCAAAGATTTTAAAGAAACTCCTGAAAACACTGAAGATCAGCCCTTGCAGGACGTTGCCACGTGACTTGTACTCAGCTGTGTTCCTTGTGAAGGCCTCCTGCCTACAGCATGGTCAGACACACTTCCGATGAGCTACAGGGTGGTTCTGCACTGTAGCAAGGAAATACCAATGCAAACAGTTATTAAAGGTATTTACAGCCCTGTAGTGACAGGCTACGTTGCAGGGTAGCACTCAAGCACTGTTCCTTAATGGATTCAGACCTCATTATTGTGCAGTGTTGGAAAGGGAATACAGCAGCACCTCCTTGACACGAAGCAGGACACCTCTGACCAGCCAGCTGATAGTGTTTAACCTCTGTGGGAAGAGCTCAGAGCTGTTGCTGAGTCTACGTAGGCCCAGAATGGTTAGAGGCTGGGGAAGGGACCAAGCTTAGCAGAAACCATGTGGCCCTGCAACAGCACAGGAAGCAATCAGCAGTCTCTCACCTCTGTAAGAAAAAGAATCCAGGCTCCTGTGGGGCTAAAAAGGCAAAGGGAACTGGAAGGGACTGTTTTGCATTGAGGTAAAAGTTCAATTTGCCCTGCTCAAGGGAGAGGCTCCCAGGCTGGATATAACTTGGGACTGGGCTCTAAAGAACTGAGGTCCTGTCCTTCAGCTGTGTGACCATGCCCTCTGTCTTTGTAACTGTGGGTCAGTTCCTGAGCCAGCCTACTCCAAGGGGATGTAAGAGCGGGGCTGAGCCTGAACTTGGCAGGCAGCCAGCAGAACCTGAAAGCAGCTTTTGCACACCAAAAGCCTTCCGTATTTTAATTTTGGGAAAAGAAAGTAGGTGTATGCATTCTCTCTGCATATATCCCACTTGCAGCCATGCCTGCAGCCACTGTCTAAAAGTCAGATCCCATGCTCAAGAAAATAGGAGCTTACTAAGCATTCTCCCACTCACTTTGCTAATGGGTCCCTAATCCCCTCTCATTTTTTGCTGCCCCAAACCAGCAGAGAGAGGAATGGAAAAGATATGATACATTCCTGTGCTTCATCATGCCTCCTCACACCAAGCAGACAAAAAGACAATAACATGTGCAAGAGAGATAAGCCACTCTCTGTCTCCATTCAGCAGAGTGGGGGCCTCTCTGTTCTTGCTAACAGGTGTTAATATAGCAGTGACCAAGAAGTGCTCTCAGTTGCACTGCATTAAGAAGAAAAAATTATCATCACTCCATTGACTTGGGAAGAATAGTTCCTGATGTCACGCTTCTGAAGCTGTGAGCAGAATCTGGCATACAAGCAATTACAGAAGTAATTTAGAGAAGATGGGAATCATCCAAAACAGCCAAAACAACAGGGTAAAAATACAGCTTATTTAAAGAGAATGCTGGATAGGGCAATGCTGACCCTTTTTTTCACTCTAGAACAGATAACCTCGATAACTACAACCATTTTTATTTGGACACTACGTAATGGAAAACTTACCCTTGCCATTCACACTTCTCTCACTACAGACACCCAGCTGATCTCATAGCCCTTCCTCCCTCTGCCACATCCACACATACACAGCTTGCTTCTCTGGGCAGAGCAGCAACTCATATTTCATCTGTACCACAGGCTTCATTTGTAACTCTGCCCACCAAGTGTTGGCAAAAAGCTGGAAAGGATACTGGAATGAAATCTATGCAGCTCTTTGGCCTTCTGAATGGTTACAACTATGACACTTAAACCCGCTAATGTGCTAAGCATTTTCTGGCAAAGCTGGTGGGTTGCTACGGTATTTTGGGAGGGGGCAGGAGCTTGAAAACATGTCTTCCTCGGGGAGGAGAAGCAGGAAGGACACAAAAATGTAACAAAGTGAATTGCTCAGCAGTCTGATACTCAGCTTACTCCTCAAACTTGCTGTAACAAGGGTTACATTTCAAAGATCCAAAAACAGCTTCCCAGGACAAAAATAAACTTGTGTACTCCTGCCAGGTGGATACACAGGACTGCCTTTTCATGAATGTCTTTTGATTTTCTAGAAGTAGTAATTCCCTTCCTCTTGCCCTGCTCTGACTTTAGTCAAAACAATGTCTTGTAGGTTTATTCTCATTCTTTTCATTTTTTCAGCAGAAATAACTCTATCTTTACATTCTTTTTTTGACTTAAATCAGATGAGAGCCCAAGAGGAAGCCAACCCAGAAGCACCACAGGCTTTGTTGTGTAGAAAACCTCCTGGTCTGAAAATGCTGACCAACTGTTTGCCATTCCTACCAAAGCAGGGCAGGTTTTGCTGAGAAGCCTGGCAAGGCACGGGGAGTCTGTCAGAGCCGCAGGCAGGCGCATCATGCAGGATGCCCCCCCTTCTCATCATGTCTCCTCTTGTAAGAACTTTTGTATGTTTCCTTCTCACCCACTGTTCCTATACATTCTTATAAGAACCACAATATTAAAGGAAAAGTGCTAGACTGTAGAGATAAAGAAGAGCCAGAAACAGAAGTACACCAAATACTACAGTATTTGACACCCACTCCACTCAGACATGTGTAATGCTGGAAGAAGGGAACAGCTCTGGAACAAAAGAGGTGTGGGCAGAAAGCCAGGGCTCACTCAAGTTACATCAGTGAGCAGGACAGTTTGCTAAGTAACAAAATTTCATGCTTAAAATTTTGCTATGGCCCATCTATTTGACCAAAGGGGAAGGTAAAAGTGCATTTGTTATATGACTGGTAGATAAAAAGAGACAAAATGTGTCTTCCTTGAGGAAGGTAGCTTATGGTGCGGGTTTCTTTACCCAATTAACAAGGGGCAGGAAGAGAGACAATGGCTTCAAGTTGTACCGGGACAGGTCTAGGTTGGATATTTGGAAAAATAACTTTTTCCACCAAAAGAGTTATCAAGTACTGGAACAGACTGCCCAGAAAAGTGGTTGAGTCACCATCCCCAGAGGTATTTAAAAGAGATGTACATGTGGAACTCAGGTGCTGGGTTAACAGTTGGACTCAATAATCTTAATGGCTTTTTCCAACCTAATGATTCTATGACAGTCAACATTATATGCAAGAGTAGTTTCTGACCTGAGAATATGTTAAAATAGTAAAACAGCACATAACAGATTAGTAGCTCTGGAAATATACAGAAACAAACTTAAGAGTCAGTCTTATTGAAAAACCAAGACCTCAGCTTTTTCCTTAAACCTAGCATGTTCTAGAGGACATAATAGTCTCTCTTTGCCCTCTTTAACAGAAACAGATTCAAACAAAATTATTGTCCATGGGAACTTTTAGTGGGGAAAACCAGGAGTAAGCAGAAATATCTGCTTAGCAAAGCCACAAGGAAGCAAGAGAGGAGCAAGTAAGCCCCTTCTCCAGACCTCTGTACACTTTCATTGGTGTTATAATAGTCTCCATTTGAAATAAAATTAAACACCACCTCCTCATGCCCCTCAACATCATCAGTAAAATTTTCCTGCTGTCACTGTGGGTCATTCTTCCCCTTCTGGAGGGTCTGGAGACTACACAGGGCCTAGGAGTATATACCAAAAAGAAGCAAACAGTAGTAAATTTCACTACTGAGACATTTCAGACCACATCCTGCTCTTGTCCTCCTGACTGAGAGGCTGCTAGATCAATTGCTTTGTGCCATCTCCCCATCATGCAGGTGCTACCTGATATAACCTACTTAAGGGGAGAGTCTCAGTGAAAGTCAACACTGTGCCACATACATAAGGACAAATCTGCAACACTGAAGGCTGCTGAGCCCTATTTTTCATCACTGAAGGCTGCAGACCAAAATGTGCAGCACAAACCCAGCATCACAAAGTGGCAATTTATGAAGAAAGGTCTGCACCAGGCCAGAGAAACTTGCTCACTTCCAGCCAAGTATAAATTCTGCAAATTGGTCAACACAGGCACCAGGTTTCAATCTACAAACACTGCCTATCTCTATAAACCTCTCCTCCTGAGGGCTTTACTGAATTATACCCCACAGGAGCCCCTTGAGGGATTATCTGCCCTTCTGCTGATAGAGGAGCTAAAGGCATGGGGAGGACATGAACTGTCTCCAAGCACAGGACCTGCTACATTACCTTCAACACCTGCACTATTTTAATCAACCAGACATGCTTTATCTGCTTCCTTGCCTACTACATGGCCATTCTGTGCCACAGTCCCACAATCAGTTAAAGACAGCAGTAGCTGGCACTGACCTTAAAATAAATGTCCTCTACCCTTCTCCTCCCACTGTTCCCATCACATGTCTGTCTTCCCCCCTAGGCCACACAAGCTCTCATAGAATCACTAAATGTAAAAGAATGATGTAAAAACAAATCGTTTTAAGCACAGTGGGTTCTCTTGCCTTGATCACTTCACACCTGGTACAAGGAAAGGCAGTGTCGGGCTGGGACATACAGTCAGGAACTGCTGGCAGACAAGACTGCAGCACTAGCTAAAACCAGTTACAGACCTACACATCAGTCAGCAAGTCCTGCACAGCCGACACTGATAGAGTCTTTTTCTGCGTATTTTGAAAGAGATGGAAGCAAGGAGGCTTTAGGACCTGTCTCTGTTGTTTCAATGTATCTCAAGGATCTTCACCCTCACTGTCAGAAGTCATTAACTTGTTACCTCAGCCTCATTTTACTCTGTTAGCCCCTTCAAAGTTTCTGCCATCCATGCTGCAAAACAAGTGTGATCATACAGACACTCTGAACAGACAGTTTTCCCAGGAACAGATTAGTCAGTGTTACTGTGCCCACTACCTTGGACTTTCGATGAGGCCACAAAGTTCAATTTTCCTGCTACTTTTTCTTGCAGCGCTGTTACTCTACCCCCTCTTCTCTCATCCTGCACTACCAACCATACATCCTTCTATCTATCCACTCTGTCCAGCTTATCTCTTTGTATGCAAGCAGGATATCAATGCACTTCCAAGAGCAAATATAACAAAACACATGGCTGGATCTCTCATTAAGGGACTACCCTTGACAGAAGCCCAGATGTGTTTCTCTATTCACCTAGATGATATTGTGAAGGTGCACAATAGAAAAGCCTCCAAAGAAGAAAGAGGCAGTGTTTAGTGGGAGCATCACCTGAGAGACAGAACGGAAATTCCTTCAAGATGGATAGTCTGCACAACCCTGTCAACAGGAAGCGCGATTACTCTTGTGCAGTTGTCAACATATCAGCAAAAAAGCACCTCTCTTTTTTCAAGAAGAACCATACATAAGAAACAGGCATAAGCCTTGTGATATTGCTCACAATGGATGCACCATAGCAGAATATGATGGAGCTTGACTCTACACATGCTGTGACTTTTCACCCCCTCTGTCCACCTTTGCACACTACAGAATCCCATTGTACTAAATCCCAGTGGTGATTCAGAAAGAAAAATTTATGAACAGTGTATTCCATCTCAATTAACGTTGCTGCCAGTGGAGGCTACGTGGGCAAAACAAGGCTTATATAAAAAACTATGAAGGGAAATGACTTTGTCACATGTCCTCTAAGTGTTACCATGGTACATGGAGAGTCTGCCATTTCCCACTTCATCCCCAAGGCCTCAGCCAGAAATTAACATCCTTACCACTAGCCAAGGGGCTTGTGCAAGCATTCCCTAACCATCAGTTGAGACGAACTCAAGTAAAGAAACCTACTGCTTAAATTATTTGTTTAGGCTAATCTTAATTACTTTTTAAAGAGATATCTAAAAGGAGCTTAGGTGGCACACCAAGGGGATATTAACTTTCAGCAAAGAAGCAAAGGCAAGCTGAAGGAACAACTGCTTCAGCTGCACAACTGTACATGTATTGCCTTGGCCTACAGCCATGCAGCGTGATGCAGATAACTGGAGTCACGTGTTCAGTTGAAGTGTAATGACTTCAGCTTTTCATCAAACTATGATATGTAAACAGTGTGCCTATAAATAAATAAATATGCCTCTCCAATGCTCTCAGTAGCCTCAACAATCTTCTGTTATGTGTCAAAACAAACAAACAGACAGAAAATTTGCTGATTCTGGATCAGCTCACACTGCATCCAGTACTTGTACACCAAGTACTTGGTGATGTCTCAAGTACATCACCAGCAGAAGGATCTCAGAACAAACCCTAACTACCAAAGCCCCATTGACTCAAGAAATAAATCAGAATCTCCTGGGACGCCCTGCAATTTATAAAAAAATCCCAGGCAGTGCAGAGTGCATAGCTGGTACTTCATGAAGCAACACTCTGCCCTCAGTTCTGAGTCACTGTTGAATCAAAGCCCACACTTGATGTTAATGGAACACTGTGCAGATGCCCAAACCACCTTTGAGGTGGAGGTCCTGACAGACCATGATTGCTTGAGATCCTGTAGAAATTATCATATGAGTAAAATGGACACCAGGGGCAGACCACACTCCACTAAAACTCGTCAGTGAATGTGACCTCATGAAAACAAAAGACAAACTGATTCCTATAGGGAGAAGGAAGAGGAGCTGTGTGATGATTTGTAATACTCATGCTAGGCTGTGAGCTCTCTTGGGAAAAGCACTCGCCTTCTGTTCCATCCACAAGAAAAACCTCTCTTCAGTGGGCTGGGAAGGGTGGAAATCTCTTGTAATGAAGCTTCCAGTAAAAGGAATACAACCAACTTCAAAGTTCATATTCTTATCAGAAGGTTTTTAACCTCCTGTTAACAGAAGTCATACTGAAGGTCACTGTACAAAAGACATTAGGAAAAAAAAAAGCTAATGGACCTCTGTTTGCTTACACTGCAGTTTGACAATTCCTTGCTTAAATCTGGATATTGCCATTTTTCACAACTTTCATACAAAGAGAAGAGGAAAAAAATATTTAAAAACAAGTAGAAGACACATCTAATGCCTGAGCCTTCTGACTCTGAATTTTATGCTAGCAGTCCCTTTTAATGCCTCCAGTTCAGAGTATTTTTCCATCTTCTTCCTCCAAAACTTGTACAGCCAGAAACAGACAACATATTTCCATGTTGTAACTATCCTTATAAATATTTTACAATGTACATATATTTGTACTTGAATAAACCCTATATAGGAAATTCATAACTACATTTTTAGCCTATAGATAACTCTGTGAACCAAAATAAACTTCCTCCTCTCAAACACCTGCAGTTTGGGGCAGGCACACAAAGCTGGCTAATAGTTTCAGCACTAATTTACTGCTTTGGGAGGTTTTCTTACAGCTCTCTAGCCAGCCAGTTTGGAATCTCACTAGCAAATTATTTCAGTTGTGATTTGGACAGAAACTGCCTGGTCTGGCACTGCCTGGTCTGAGCTAAGATTCCACTTGAGCACAGCCCTGCTCGGGGAGAGCAGAAACATCTGCCTGCCCTGCAGGCTCACTATCCCACAAGAGCACTTTCACTCTATTTTTGCTATTCTATTCCTTTTTGCAAGCTGGAATGCAAAAGCGATAAAGGAAGTAGTTTTTATTTTTCAGAAATTTGTCATCCAAGATGGTTCAATTCTAGTAAAGACTCAATTTTCTTGTTGTTAAATCTGAACTTATTTTGCTATTCCTACCTCAGTTTCCCCTAATGTACAGTACAAAAATGAGAATTTGCACAACTGCCTCTGCCTAGTGCACCTAACTTTTGCTCTTTATACTGGTGGGACAAGTGAGAAGTGAACACAGAGTTGTACTTTTTGTGTTAGATGCCAAAGTACCATCAGCTGGTGCAGGTCAACAGACACCTTGACCATTTCTCTATGTGGTTCATAGTTAACTATGAAGATCCATTAATAAAAAAATTACTGGCAAGTAATAGCATCCTTGTGAAGCATGAATAGCCCCAGTTCTGAGACATTTAAATCTGTAGTGAATACTAACAGAATTCAAGTTTTTCAGCCACATTTTTAAATAAACGGGAGGAGGGAAAACCACAAAGAAATACATCGAGAGAATTTAATAAAATTTGCATCCTTGCATAGTGACTTGGGAGTCTCAATCCAGTCAGCAGCAGTCAGATTACAGTACCACCAGTACCTCTACTACAGTAAGCCTATTTCTTCAGGACCACATGTGCCAAAAACTGTTCTGAAGATCAAGTTACCTAAGGAGATTGTACCAATTTCTGCCGGGCTTAAAAGCCCTCACCTAGGATCAGCTGCAATGGTGATGGTACCACCATACCAGAGGTTACTGACCCAGTTTTGTTGAAGAAGGTTTCCAATTTTCATCAAACTAAAGAAACTGGGTTACGTTGAACAGTTTAAACTGGTGGCCAGAACTAAACCAATTGATGTCACCTGAAATGAAAGCAGGCAAACTGCTCTGCTAGGAGGCTGTGGCAGCAGTAATTTCTGGAAGCAAGGAAGTCACAAGTCCCTTATAATTGCAACATCACTCATCAAAAGGTGTCTATTCCTGGACTAATTACATTGGTTAAAACATGTACATGTTTAACTCAATGTCTTTCTATATGGCTTTATTTCGCTTCAGATAAGTAATATATTGATTTACCTTAAATCAACTGCTTACCAATTTACTTCCCAGCTGCAATAAGAAGAATCCAATTATCTCACATATTCAAGGCCTAGTAGTGGTACAGATTAGCAGGATAGTCTGTGGGAAAGCTTCCATTCCTGATGACAATACTGGACAAGCTCTTTAGGAAGAAGATTTCAGTCAACAGATCTGTAAATCCAGCAACAAGAACTAACTTCAGTCAAATCTATTTAAATATGGAAAGAAAAAGGCCTACATGACTACCACAGGCCTGTAGTAAAGTGTATTATTTCATTTGTCCTAATGAAGACCTTGCCTCTAATGTGGAAAGCATTTACAGGGCCATGGGATACAAGATATTCTAATGATAAATCTTTGATCCATTACTTGGTTTCTAGAGACAAAATTTGTTTCTGATGTAATTCCACTGAAGTAAGAGTTATGCCAAAGATGAACTCTCTGGTTAAATACTGTTTGGAGAAAATACCATGTTACAGGAGCAAAACAAAGAGAGATTTCTCATAGTGTAACTGTTCAGTATCTTTTCTAGCAGGAAAAACAGGGTTGTGGAGAAATTAAAGTGGCAGCTGACCTTAGGAAGAAAATCAAGGTACGTGTTAAGACTTCAGCACTTGCTTTGCAGAATATCAGAGTCACACCTGTTGTATTAGCTAAAAATACTAGGTGAGAGCACTCTAATTGAGCTACATACTTGAGAACATGAACTCTTGCCTCTTGCTAATAAAGCAAGACCTGTTCATAAGAATTAAATGGATGGACCACTCACTATTCAGAAGTGACTGAAACAATAACCGAGCCTGTGTTTTGCATTTGCTTCAATTCCCTCAGTGGCCATTCTTATCCTTGGCTCAAACATGCTCTGGAGCTTGTGACTGGCTCTTGCTAAACTCTGGTTTCTCACACTGCAGGAATCCCAGCCTGGGTGAAAATTGTACTTACTCCTGTGTTACATTTTGTTCCAGTGCAGATCCCAAGGACAGTGAGTGAAGCTGTTTCTCAGGTGAACATGAGCCCATCACGTGAAGACACCAATTCCTAATCAGTCATCCAATGCTTTCACCAGTATCCCTACAGGACAGCTCATGGCCCAGGGTCTTCCAGCTGTAGATCCCTGACTTCCCTTCCCCACTATTCTCATGAGTACCTTTATGCTTACAAGAGATGTACTGAGATTCCTGCTGGAAACTGCTTCCCAGCATTCCTTCTCAGATTACGCAAGATGCTCACTCAAGGGCTGATGTGTAAATGTGAAGTAATTTGTTTAAATACATATTTCTTTGGCCAGCCTTGTGCTGTGCCCTGTCATTCAGTAAAGCCACATTAGATTCCTGTCTCAGGCTTTTTTGTTGAGTTTTTTCTTTCCTCCCTGGAGTGACAGGCTAATTAAGGAGTGACAGAAACTGTCTCAGAAGAGTCCTGTTCAAATATCAAAGCAACAGATGCAGCAAGACAGACAGACCTTCACTGCTAGCTGAAGAAGCTCTATCCCAGTGCACCATGCCACCACTGGCTTGTCACATAACATGAAAGAGACTCTGGTTTTCTTTTATCACCTCTCTAAGCCAAGAGAACTGTGCAAGTTGTAGGAATTAAACCAGTGAAATCCAGGAAAAACAGGAGAATCAGGTCTTTGGTGTTTTAAAGTGAACGTTAAGCAGAGAAAGAAAAAGAAGGGGGAAAGAAGTAATCTCACATGTATCAGAGGAATGTTGGCTTTGTTTAGCCAGTGACTTCAGCAAGAACAAAATTAGCTTGTGACAGCGGCAAAATGAAGTCGAATCCATTGTGCCACTGCTATCCGGCAGTATCAGAGTTTGATGTAACTGGAATACATTGCTCTGTAACCCACAAGGGGCAAAGGCCACTTACTAATGAACAAGGGGGTGAACAGCAGAGTCATGCAGCTCCCCAGAAACAGCCTGCTCTGCTCCCCCACCTCTGCTCTGAGCTCTGGCTGTACAGAGCAATTCTTGCCTCTTTCATTTCGGCCATAACCACCTCTCAGTACATCATTAGGACTGCCTGAGCCAAACCTACTGCTCTCCACAAAACCACAGCTACTCCAAAGCATTATGCCACTGGGGTGGCTCAGGCCTTTGAGGATTCACCTGAGACAGGATATAGGAGACTGTGCATAGAACTGTAAGAAAAAGCACAGGATAGCTGTTTGTCCTCTCGAATAACATAGAACCACGGTGAACACTTGCTGGAGGCCATACTGAGGTTAGTCCTGTGTGCATATTTTCAAAGGAAAACTACATCTGCCCATACAAAGAATTGTAAGGATTTGTACCCCTCAGCCTGGCACGGATACAAAGGTGAGGAACAAAATGCTCCTTCACAGGCTTCTGTTCTGTGCCTTACTGTGGTCACTGCACCGTCACACAGGGAAAGACTTTCCACTAAGATCCTGACCACTGCCCAGAGATTTCCTGTTTGGTACAAGGAAAAGGTGATTTAATTATGAATTTCTTTTTAAATTGCTTAAACTGAGTAAAATCTTCAGAAGACTACATCTTCTCCTTGAGTTACTACATTTGCACAATTCCATAGGTGGGCATGCCACGCTAAGGACAAATGAAACAGAAAGAGTCTAATGTAAGGAATTTACAATCTAAATTAAGCATAGCATGGCAAAGGTGACAAAAAACAGCAGCATGGGAGGACACATGCCTCAACAGCAAGAGCTCACAGGATCTGTTCAGCAGGAGTAATGAACTTAATGATTCTTTTTCTCCCATCATTTCACTCCCCACTTCCCTCCATTCATAATATTTAAATCTGCAGACAGTGAACTCAGTCTTAATCTCAGTGAAGCAAATGGTAACATTTCAAACTACTTCAGTAGCATCAGAATTTGGCTCCCTATGTGACATAAAAGACAGGGGTGCTGAACAGCAAAGGAAGGCTAGCCTAAAATGAGTGGATCTTGTGAATGGTTTGGAGGAAAGTTGAGCAGCACAACGCACAGGGTCAAAGAGGCATTGTTATATGGTACACAAATATGCACAGAGACATTTATGGCAGGACAATGCTAGAGCAACTCAGCAAGCTGAATTAGGAGAAAAGCTGGCACAATAAATAAAGCATTTAGATACAGGAGGTGAAATTCTATTCCTGATTTCACCTATATAAAGCCACTGACTTAACTGCAAAGAGAAAAGTATATAGTTGAAAGGAATCAGAAAGGTGACAAGAGAGCAATGCAGTGTATTGAAGACAGGGACGTGGTGCTAGACTTGGAGGAGTCTAAAAAACATCACAGAGGGTCTGCCAGGTGTGGGCAGGAGACATTGTTGGCCCAGGGGAGAGGAAGATGTGTTTTAACAATCATCCTGTTGTAGTTGTATAATACAAGAGAGGGGGAAGCCCAAAGAATGAGAAAAGGGGCACTAAAGAATGGGCTAATTAAAAACGGCAATTAGTGGCGCTTCAGCCTCTTAACTGAAACAGAAAGCAATAGAATGACCTTTGTTCTATGTAAAGAGTCAGCATTTCTGCTTGAAAAATAATGTAAGTACAATCAAAATGGCAGGATGTTTACAAAGGTAAACATGCAGTAGGTGTGTAGGTGGGTGAATGTCTGTAGGAATGCAAAATAATATAACTTACAACAGTAATGAAAAGCAATATTCCCCAGGTTGCAGGGAATTTCAAACCACAGATCTTTGGGACAAGTTGGAATGGGAGGTGAAAAAGGACAGCAAAAGGAAATATAATCCTAATAGGATCTTAAAAGTCATAAACAAAAGAAAATAATGAACTGTGTGTTCTCCAAAAATACCACAGGGAGTTTCCAAGGTACAGTAGAGGCATCAGGGAAGAGACCTCAGCTGTATCAAGAGCCACCATGGGAATAAGCACCATCTGCTCCACAAAGCAGAGAAGGAGAAAGGGGAAGGGATGGGCAGCACACACTGAAACCTGGTAACAAACTGCATCTCTACCCTGCAGAACTGCTCGTAGAACATCAGCAGCACCACTGAGGGAAAAATAGGCAAGCGTTTTGTAGAATCACCGAATGGATTGGGTTGGAAGGCACCTCAAGGACCATTTAGTTCCAACTTCTCTGCCATGGGCAGGAAGCATCAGTCACATATAAATACTGAAAGTAAAATAAAATATACGTGGTGGTGGTGCTGGTAGGGAATAAAGAAGAAGAATAAGCCCATTCGTTTCCTTGTGTACCCTGGAACACTTCCAGCAAAGTCCATAAGGTGACCGGGATTTACAACAGTTGTAAGGATCTGGTCCAATGAGTTCATTTTCTTGCACTGCTGCATTATGAATTTAACAGAGTAAGTTGCAGGGAAGGGTCCTGTCACTATTACTTTATTTGGAATCAGCAGCACTAGTACAGAGGTTCCCCAGTTGGTGTAGACATCGTGTTTACACCAGAAAAGGAGAACCTGTAGAGGTCACATTTTGTTTAATGGAAAGAATACAACTCTCCACACACACAGCCAAATGTTATTAGTCTCACTTAGCTGAGTAGTTCCAGGATTGCCGATGAGAGCAAGGCGCCCCAAAATACTGGACTTGCTTACCTGAACAGTCTCAGTGACTTCATCCTCACTCCAGAGGCATCGACAGATAGCAAATGACTGGTGGCAGGGGCTAACGTGCTGCCGCATGGGAGCCACAGCATTCTGCGCTATCGGGCACGGCACTGCCAAGGACTTGTGTGTGCTATTTAAATGGCTGTAGTGCATAAGGAGGGCTAGCATCTCCTGACAGACCAAGGAAAAGAAGCATGAAGAAGTTATAAGCCTGTAGCTGGAGCTGCTGATCACTTTCGTCCTATGAAAATCTTCTGTAAGTATCTAGTTAAAATATCCATTTCTCTCAGGAAGCACAAAAACCTACATAGACCAAAGTCTGAGTCATCTTTACACAGATTATGTGAAAGGCCTAGAAAGTATCAAATGTGAGAAAGAGCTTTGTTTTCAAAATATGTGACAGACCTGCATAAAATCCCAGCCTGGTCATTCTTCAAACTTGAGAGTAACAGAATATTAATTTTAACTAGATCTCAACTTCAAGAGGAGGCCTATATTCACTGAAGCTGAATGCAACAGCACAGGTAAGCGTCTGAGCATACACAAAAACTGCTCTGGAGCCCAGACTGGGATTTTCCAGCAGCAGAGCACTCTTAGGCAAATTTTCCATTTTAATCCCTGACAGTTATTTAACTGAATTTGTAGTCTTCTTCCTCATTTAATAGAGTCATAGAGTGGTTTGGAAGGATCATCTTAATCCAACCAACCTGCGTGGGCAGGGACACCTTCCACTAGACCAAGTTGCTCATGGCTCCATCCAGCTTGGCCTTGAACACTTCCAGGGATGGGGCATCTGCAACTACTCTGGGTAACCTGTTCCAGTGCCTCACCACCCTCACAGCAAAGATTTTTTCCATAATTTATCTAATCTAATTCTGCTCTCTTTCAGTTTAAAGCCATTGTCCCTTGACCTATCACAACATGCCCTTGTAAAAAGTCCCTCTCCAGCCTTATTCTGAGTGCCCTTTAGGCAGTGGAAGATGCTATAAGGTCTCCCTGGAGCCTTCTCAACAGTGAACAAGTCCTACTCTCTCAGTCTTCTTCACGGGAGAGATGCTATGTTTTCTTCATTAGGAAAACACTAGTCCAAGTCAAAGCTCTCTACAAGGCATTTGCACAATTAACACATTATCAGATCGAGGTGAACTCTAAGTTTCAGCCAAGGGATCTACGTAACAGTTCACATGCCAAAAAGGCCCTAATCCTAGAGACAGAATTAACAAGGGAAGGCCTCTGGGCAGAGTCAGGAAATTGAAGCATACCAACTGTTTTTCCCTATCTACTTCATATCTCACAAAAAACAAAGGATCACAAGAAACAAAGAGAGAGATGACACTGGTCATTTCAGTAACCAGAAATTGAAACTCTGCAACTCCTCCTGTTTGTGTTGCTCTGAAATACTTCAAAAGCAGTTATGAAATCATGCTAAACTTAAAGAAATGCCAGAAAGGAAACTTAGTCTCACCCCAGTTTTTGAGGCTGGCCCCAAGAGCGCCTGAGCGCTTCTAACGGAGCAGGGTACTAGCGCTACGATTCAAGGCTATCTTTAGCTCCAGCAAACTGAGAACTATTTGCTGGTTATCAAAATAGTGCATGCATAAATTAGAGAAACAGGATGTGGCAAAACGACCAGAATCATTTAAATTTTATTCCGAATCAAAACTCTGCCAACCTCAATGCCATATATGGAACATTTCCCCTGCAGGTGCAAGAGGTTTCTGTAGGATCTGCTCTTGCATGTAGTATCCCACAGACTAATATTTTAATAGATACAACCGTTGATTAGTTGAATTTTTTTTTCAGTGCAGGGGGCGGGGAGAAGAGAAGGAAGAGGAGGTGGAGAAAGAGGTATGTAAGCTGCAGGTTTGGGAGGGTTCTTTCCCTTTCAGAGGCCCAGCTGTATAAACCACATGTAGCAATATAACAAACTACCTGGTCAAACCATAAACAAGTTAAAATAAGAGTTTGAGGGAGGAAGACATGAGGTATTTCACAAGGGAATAGTCTATCTCACACAGGGATGGGAGAATTGATTTTCATGACAGGAGATAAAGCACAGCAGATAAAATTGGATACTGTTTGATCTGCCCAACAGAAAACAGTATCTGAAATGGTGACCTACCTGAAGGAGCAGGGATTAGGCTGGGAGAGCAGCAGCCAGACAAGTGCCATTCCAACAGCATGCTGCAAAGGCACCAAGGGAAGAGATCCAAACTGCCCCTCCAAAAGGAACAGGGGTGTTATTCACTCTACATCAACAGCAGTTCCCCATCCCAGCCTCCACAGCGAGCCTCATCTTTAACAGCCACTCCAAAAAGTAAGTTGCACACAATGAAGTATGATTTTACAAGAACCTTGTCAGCAGGAATAGTGCTTTAATCACTTGTCTTTAGATACAACCATAAAAGAGGGAAAAATCTGTCTTCACAGTGTCCCCAGGTCCCCCCTCTGTCCTACCAAGCGTATGTAAAGGCTTTACTTCCATGACTGAGAAGTTTCAATGAGCCCAGAGCCCGTGATAAAGATGTAGCATCATTTGTTGATTGATGAAAGATTTAGCAGAAGACAGTTGCTCTTTGCCAGTTGTGGTCTCCCTGAGACCAACTCTCTGTCCCTCACACAGTCTCCAATCCAGTTTCATCTCATTTGCTCATTTGGGTCTGGAAGTCGGCCCAGCACAATGCCAGGAAACATCCCATGAATTGATGCATCCATTCTGGTGCCTTTTATACAAAATATTGAATCTAAGCAAGAAATCCCTGACTGTGGAGGGGACTGATTTGCATGTGAGGAATGAGGAAACAGAGAAAAAAGAAGCTAAGTACTGCTGGTCCTCATTTGCCTGACCATGAGTCAGGCTCATCTACAGTGCAAAAGGCAGCTGAGCAGATAGTTCAGTGTGTGACCTTGTATCAACTACTCATCTTCCTTGCATTTTTGTTTATTGATCATAAAGTGGGGCAAAAGCAGGCACCTTTACTGAAAAAAACAAACAAGCTAGATTCAAACCAGGTGAATAAGTTAGGGAAGCTTAAATATATTCAGGCAAGCATGAAAGAGCCTCACTTTGTTTCAGTTTGACATAGGTTGTCATCACACACAAAAACGGGCCAGCCAATAAAATCTGCATGAATCATGTTCCCTTTGCAATGCCAGGCAATTTTATTAGGAAGAATTTATTTTCATGTGCCTACTGTGTAGTCAGTCAGTCCATAAACAGGAATAGTCAAGAGCCTACCTAGAGTCTCAGAAGTTATCAACAGTTTTCAACTGACTTTCAGTATCAAAAAAGCATAATGCAGGTCTTAGCAGTTCCTATGGATTGATTTCATGTTTTGTGCAATGTAGCGTTCTTCCTCAAAGTCCCACTCCAGAGTCTTATGATTAACATGGCTGTAGCTTTCACACATATAAAGCTATTTCTAACTCTTGGGTTTGCAGGCAATACCTTGGACTTTCAACCCAAAGGCTCAGAACTTAACATGTAAAGACAAGCATTCAAAAAGTCACCATTTAAAAAAAATGGTTTTTAACCTTCCTGAAGAGAAGGATCAGTCTGTGTTACAGTCTTCAGATGAGTAGCACTGCAACCCTACACAATGGATCTGAACCTGACCTAGCAGTATGCCCAGGTGGCCTTAAAGGCCAGTGGCATTTTGGCTTGGATCAGCAATAGTGTGGCCAGCAGGACCAGGGCAGTGGTTGTCCCCCTGTACTCGGCAGTGGTGGAGCTGCACCTTCAATCCTGTGTCCAGCTTTGAGCCTCTCACTGCAAGACATTGGAGTGCTGGAGCGTGTCCAATGGAACTGGTGAGAGGTAAAGAACACAAGTCCTATGAAGAGCAGCTGAGGGAGCTGAGGTTCTTCAGCCTGGAGAAAAGGAGGCTCAGGTGTGACCTTATCACTCCCTACAACTCCCTGAAAGGAGATTGCAGCCAGGTGGGGATCAGCTTCTTCTCCCAGGCAACCAGTGACAGGATGAGAGAAAATGGCCTCAAGCTGCGCCACAGGAGGTTCACTTATATCCCTAACACCTTTTTATATTTATAGTTCAGGCTGGACATCAGGAAAAATTTCTTCATAGAAGGGGTTGTTAAGCATTGGAACAGACTTTTTTGGGGTTTGGTGGAGTCACCTTAGCTATATGAGATAAAGAAATGACTGGACATGGTCCTTAGTGCTATGGTCTAGTTAGACAAGGTGGTGATTGGTGTGATGGGCCAAAGGTTGAGCTCAATGATCTTAGAGGTCTTTTCCAACCTAAGTGATTTTGTGATTCTGTAAGCAGTAGGGGTCCTGGTTATAGTACAAGCTTCTGATTTGTTCAACATGGCACAGACAGTCACAGAACTATGATTAGAACTTCTTGGTTTAATATTTCTCATTTACTAAATCTGTTTGCAAAGTTATTTTCCCATCTCTGGTGATCTGGAGATTTGTTGCCCTCTCCCACAACAGCACAAGAATCTAAAAGTCTTGGAAAAGGGCATAAACTGACAATACATTTTAAAAAAATGTCTTTAAGTCAATTACAGTGCTTTGCTTTGATTTTAACCTCGAGGGCCTTGTGAATTATTAAGTAATTTCCACTTAAAAAGAAATAAATCAGAAAATATCAAAATGGAATGTTTCTACATGCTCTAAAACTTTTCTGAAAAACAACTTCAACCATTTGATTTAGGAAATAAATTCAAAAATCAACTGTGTTCTGCAAACTGGATTGGTTTTGATGAATTGGCATATTCCACTCCAAAACACTCAGTGAAAACACTCCCCAGTCTTCTCTAATTTCCAAATAATTACCCTCAGAAACTCTCTGTTCCCTTTATCTGCCTCACAAGTTGAGCACACAGCATTCTGTTATTGGTCAAACCCTAAAGAGAATTCAGGAAACTCTTCAATGAGAAGGTCCAGTCCTGCATTTATACACATCTTAGAAATTCTCTGATTATAGACATGTGAACATCTAAAATTTTCAGTTAAAGAATAAAGCAGTGTTTCTTTGACGTCTTCCATTTCTTTTCAAGGTATTAGAAGCAAGAAAGTTAAAAATACATATGAAATCCATAGAAGGGGGAAGCTGCCCTACTAAAAGACTCCACCTTCAACCACACCTTTCATTTCTTTGTACTTCTCCACGATCAGTAATACTACTCAACTGAAACAAAGTCCACACTTTTCTATTAAACATTTGTTGTAGAACTTGAGTTACCAAAATTCATCTTTGCCTTTTCCACACAGCTTTTCATGACAGTGACCTACTCTTGCACGTATGGTATGCATAACATAGAATTTGTAAACTGGAGGTGTGAGGCGCTTCAATTTAGTTTCCTGTGGGCAAGCAGGCACATCACTGGAAACACCATTAGAGCTACCTCCCTTGGAGAGAAGCCATAGGCTTAAAAGGGTTGTGGAGCATAAAATACCTTCTCCTTCCTTTGAATGAAGGAGCCCTTGATCTTTTTAAGGCAAGGTGAGGGAGTCTTGTAAGATCTTGCCTGTAAGCATGCTGTAGATAAAGGAAAAAAACCTGCAACCACCAAAATACAAGGAGGAGTACTTTTCCTCCTTCATCACCCCCTTTTCCTAAAGGTAATACCTCAGTAAATGTCAACTCCCACTGAAGCAAGTAATTTAACATTAGCAGAAGACTTCTCCTCCACCTCCAAATCTCAGAACTCCTTTTTTGAATCTGCTGCTGGGCAGGTGCCCTCAGCAGACTGTGTACCCAAACCAGCTGTGTGCATACATGTCATACACATACACATATAGAAGCAATCTCATCCAGCCATGAGGAGCAATCTCAGGTAATCATGATGCACATGATAATTACAGGTTGTCTCTCCGTAGCCCCTTTTAAGGCTTTTTACAAGTATGCATCAACTAACCCTTAAACACTCCTTTAGTGCATATGAGGTTTATTGTTTTCCTTATATAGGACGAAACTGAATCCCTGAGCAGTCAAATAACTTGTCCAAGGACACCAAGGATGCGAGAAACACAAGTTGGTTGTTCTGACTCATGATGCCTGAAATCCAGCTGCTAGGCATGCTTCTCATTCTAGTTTCTCCAGGCAGTTTGCAGAGTTCATTAACATTTTCAGGAAACACTGAATCTGAATGGTCCAACTAGACACAGAAGAGGAAGGAGGCTGTTCTTTTATATACAGATATCTCAGCCTCAGTTTTCCTGTCCTAATAATATTCTCTGAGCTCAAGGGAAAAGAGAGACAGGTTTCTAAGCTTTTTGGAACCTCAACCTAGCAAAGGAGAGGTGTCCTCTTACAGCTTCAGGTGTTCAGTGAAAAGTGGAGAGTCGCATGCTATATAACTTTAGCAGGTGTCAGGTGAGAGGGTCGGAGGCTCTATTTCTGTTTAAAAGCCTTGCTTTCACAGAAAATGGGAACATCTAGGCAATAGGTTCAAAAAGTAACACCAGCTGGGGGAGAAAAGGGTGAAGGGAAGCATGGTAGGGATTTCATAAAGTTCTTTTCAAATTAGGAGCTGCAGGCAGAAACCATTATCACTGCATTGCTACCTCCAATGTAACCAAATCAACTGCTACTACTCTTTTGCTGTACCCTTTATTTCTGGCATTATGTTTTTCTTAGATTATGACTTCTTCTCTGTTCAGTGCAGTTTTTCCAAGGATAACTGTTTCAAATTCATCTTGCCACTTCAGAATACATGATCAAAAATGACAAATACAGCATCCTGTCCCACGCAAAACCTACTGCTTCCAGCACTCACTTAAAGTATCTCTATTGACACCTGTGACAAGGGTTTCAGAGAGGGTCTGATGGAATGATGCAGTCAGGTGAATCTGTATAGGGAACACCTCAGTATGGCTCTTAACAAGCTGTCTCCAAGATGACTGACAGTCATGAGGAATTGTAATATACACATGCATATAAGATTAGATAAATAATATCCAGAGAGAGGCATGTTTTGTCATGCTTAGCACAAGTATAGGGGCCAGCAACTCCTAAATGCTATGTAAATCTTCCTCAAGTCCCAGGTCTCTGAATTCCGTTCACTCTTCCTTCTCTCTCTCTTTCAATTCCCTGGTTTTAAAATTGGGAATACCATTATACGGCATCATAACAGGAATTTTCGTATTATAGCTGGTGTTGTGCTTTGAAGATGTGAACTGCTACTCTGAGCACCTTAATTCAAGGCATGAAGAGTGGACAATGAGAGGCATCATAATAATACACTTTTTTGACTATTTCCGCACTACGCACAGAGTCACACAGCAGTGATTAAACATATAAAATGTACAGCACGGACTGGATTCAGCACAAAGCCTGGTAAGACTTTTCACTGGCTGCACAAAATTCATCAGCACAGTTCTTGAACACAGAGTTGCTTTGTTGAAGCTACTCTCCCACCCATAGTTCCAGTCTATGTAGTGAAACTCACAGTAGTATTTAAACAGTGACTGTAAGAAGGTGTGGTTCCTTACCACCAAGTCTGTAATGAAGAGAAGCAAATATAGGGCAGATTGTGGCTCCTTTCTTAAGGAAGTGTGTTAGGATAGTGGCAGCAGATGAAGGAGTCCTTGAGGCTCATTGCATAGGATACAGAGGTCTCCTGCTCAGGGCTGCCCTGGTCATCAGCACAATGTCCACTGCCAGTTTTGAAGCCCTGTCCTGGACAGGGGACAGAACTAAGCAGGGCAGTAAAGTCATCCACCAGATTTCTACAAGAAATTTGTGTGGCAAGCTTGAACATGGTGTGCAGCAGCTTGAACAATTTTGGTTTTGTTTTTTGCACATCATTCCAAACCATAACTGTAAGATGATGTCCTTGGGACCACTGCAAATACCAACCTCCTAGAAAACTTTTCCTGACACAAAACAGCTTTACTCGTCCCCCTTGAAGATGAACAGCATGATGGCTACATTCCATTTCTATGCACTTGTGACTCATGGGCAGGGCTTTTCCATCCCTTTGTCTTAAATGTATGGTGTGAAAGACAAGAATTTGTTTTCCTTGTGTGTGCTAATCATTACTGTAAAAATGAGAGTGCAAGGGTGAAAGTCACTTAGGGCAACATGAAAGTTGATTCTTAAGCCAGTATTTTATGTATCAACAGAGCCTGAGTCCTCTTCCAACCCCCCTTGGCACACCTTGTGCTGTTGTTAACACCTGGTCAGAATGTGACAGGTTTCAAAATGAAGTATTTTACATGCTCTGTTGGTGAACAAACCACCCTATCAGAAAAGTGAAGGAACCATTGTATCAGGAAGATAATGGAGACTGAAGCTCACTTACCAGATTCTAATTTTTCCTGGTCAGTTTAGAATAAAAAAAAGCACAAAAAGGGGAACAATTCAAATTACTCTAGCAGAAATAGATGGATGGTAAGGGTGGGAGACTGCCTTTCTTGTGTTTGATGATGAAGTATATTGAAAGCTGTTGTTGGGCATTTAGGACTAAATGCATCCAGGTCACACAAATCCCACAGGATCTTTAGGAGAAAGTCTGTCTGAGAGAAGCAGGGAGGGAGAAGAGCTGGTCAGGTCAGTTTAGCTGCTCAGAGGCAGGCAGACCCCAAAGGAATTATTATCATGCTCTCCCTCAAGATCTCCTTGCCAGATTCAGTGGGCATAGAACCTGTGAGCCAATGAGCAAAATAAATGGGATTACGTTTCTCTACTAATTCCTGAGAGAAGGAAGTGGGAATGGGAATGGCACTAGAAATGGAATCTATTGGAGCAAACAGCACCTGCATACACTGTCTCTTTAGCCTAAACAATTGGGCTCTCATGATAAAGCTTTCACTCATGACCCCTAGAAGACATTTAAAATCCATCTTCAAAAAATGTTGCCAGAATAAGACTCTGGATGAAACAGACAACAGGTCTGAGTTGGCATGACAAATCCTGCTCAGCATCCCAAGGTTTAAGTCTATGAGCCAGAGCAGCAGGCTCTTTGCTTCTGCTTCCTCCCAAAGCAGTAATCCACAAAGCTTCCATGGGACAGTTGTGCAGTTTGTGTCCACACTGCAATACCCTGGTGCAGAGGGATCCCTGACACTCTCTTGTCCTTTCCTGCCTCTGCTCTTCACTGGAAGGAGTAGGAGGAAGAGGGATTTCCTTCCATTACCAGTGGGCGGAAAAGCAATTGGATACCCCAAGCCGTGGTACCCATTTAGTCTATAAAAACCTGAACATACAGCAGGCCTCTGCCTCACACCTCCCCTCAGGAACAAGAATACAATTATCACCAGCTTTGGCACCTGCTGCTGAAGATGTGTTTTACTCTCTTTTGCCATGGGAGTCCTCCCACTGTTCCCACTGCACCCCTCCCCATACTCTCTCTTTCCACTTTTTCACACTGGGTCGGAAACTTCCAGATACGAGCCTTCTCATCCAAAATCTCAACCTTATGCCCGAGGAGACCACACCAGGCCCCACAAGCTATCCTCTCCAGGGGACACTGTACATAGCTAATTGCTCTCATGTTCTTCATTTGCTAAGGTATGCCATCCCAGTAGTTCTCAGGGACCAGGACAGTGGTAGCTGCCAGCTGGAAGTTCTTTGGGTCAGAAACTGCTCAATTAGTACAAGGAAATCACAGCCTAGTGGGAGCTACTTACAATACTGATTTCTAGTTAATAGTAATTTTTAAAAGAATTAATTAAAGGAAATTTCTTTACAATCTGTCTTTCTGTGTCTTCATTTCCCTTCTGGCCTACAAAACCCTTTTTCATACCTTACCATGTCTCTACCATGCTTTCTATTCATTCCCCAATGTCCTTTTGCCAGTCACTTCCCCAAACAGGGCCTTCTCTAATCAGCCCTTCTTCAATAAAGCACTTCCACCTTAGAATCCAGGCAATCATCTTCTCCATTCCTTGCAGCCAGCCTTTAGATTTGTTTTCACACCCTCCAAAGGACTTGAGAGTTTTCCCCCATCACCACTGTCTTATTCTTCATTAGTATATGAGGAGAGCACTGACACATGAACTTACATTTTAGAAGAGTCCCTATTTACACCTACAGGGAAAGCAAGAGGTTAGTGAGGAAAAAAACCCGTATACATGTCCCTATCCCATGAGAATACCAGTTTCTTCAAATCAAAAAGCTGCAAACCTTTTAAAGGATCAGATGCCTCCTTATCTGCAGTCCTTTCCTTTGACTTATTCTCAAAGCAAAGTAGCACACACATGTATGCACACTCATTTTCTTTCCAATCCTTCCCTCAGTCCTGACCTCTTGCCCTGCTTCAGCAGTGGTAACTCATCACTTCACTTTGTCAGGGGTTTACTATCTTTCTCCATCTCATTTTGGCCTTTCCAGGGATTAAAGAAATAGAATATCCTAACACCTAGATATATTTCTATCTTCTTCCACCAAAAATAACATCAGGTGAGGAAAAACTGAGATTGATGTTAGAGGATTGGCAAGGAGACTGTTCCTAGGCCCCTTAAAAATAAGGGTTAAACTGCAGGAGGGGACTCAAAATTAACCCTTTCACCATATTATCAACAGCCTTCAAACTTCTAGATGATGGTTTTCAGAGACCCAAGAGGCACAAAAAAATCTTTAACTAGAACTGGAATTGCACACAGATAAAGGAAAGTGAAACTAAAGTACAATACTCACATAAACTGAAATATTAATATTAAATTAGCGTTTGCTTTTCTATTTTAGTTTAATATATTCTTTTTTATTTTCATGGGCATTTCAAGTGCTCCATACACCCTTCAGTACTGGCATATCTTCCACTAGAATATTTGTTTTCTTGGGGGGTGGGTGAGGTGTGTGCTGGGCTTTGGTTGCACTTTGGGTTTTGGTTTTTTTTAATCTGTGATTCTGCTTCATAACTGGATGCCTTTGGCCACTGGGAAGAGCATGAAATAGTGCAACATACACAGACAATCAGCAGTAACATTAACAAGGGAAGTCTGAGACAAGACCACCCTCTGAGCACACTCCGTGGCAAGCACGGGGCGGTGGGGTGGATGCTCTTTGCACAGAGCCACTGTTTGCATTGCATAGAGTATCTGTTTGCTGGGCCATGTTTAGGTGCCTCTCTACACTAAGGCAAAGAGCAACAGGGCATGGTGGCCTCCATGCAGGATTTACATGTGGGCAAGAGGAAACTACATAAAATTGAGAGCAAGACGTCATTCAAATAACCATTTTTTTCCAAGTCAAAAAGTAGCTGTAACTGGCACACAAGCAGCTTAGAGTGTAAGTGGAAACAAATTCCAGGGTGTCATGGTTTAATCCCAGCTGGCAACTGAGTACCACACAGCCACTCACTCACTCCACACAAACCCCCAGTGGAGAATAGAATCAGGGGGAAAAAAAAATTAAAACTTGTGGGTTCCCATAAGAACAATTAAATAATTGGTACAAAATAAAATATAATAATACTAGTACTAATTATTTTACTTCCAGCCTCTCCTCACAATCCATGTGTCTTCCTAGCAGCCAGCTGCCAGCTGCAGAGGTGTAAACCCACCAGCAAGCACTGGAAACATGCAGTAATATCAAGAAGCAATTGCACATCTTTTGCCTTCACATCTGCAATGTAGACTTGCATTCACATTGTGACTGCCCCCATATCCAGTAGGAGTATTCCACGTGGAAGCACCAAGCAGATACATTAATAGGAGCTGCTGACTCCTGCTGTGGTAAGGTTCTCCATAGGAACCTTGCAGTCCCAGCTATTTCATTTGAAAAGTGTTCAGCAGTTTATTAGTCAAACATAGAGAAGGCTTGCACAAGCACCTGGGTCCTCTCCCACACTTCCTGACCTGTAGCAGCTTTGAGACAGAGGACTGATGCAAGCCCAGCGCCTGAATCCCAGTAGTAAAGGCGATCAGGTAGGTCTTCTCGGTCGTGCTGCCAAAGTTTGTGTTTCATCTTTAAAGATTTCCCAAAAATGTGATATCTAAGAGCTCAAATGCTGATACATAAAAAGGAGTACATCAGAGCTTCCTGCCAGCTGTAGAAAGCTGTGTGAATACCTAGCTAGCACACTGAGAAAGATGGAATTTGTTATGTCTTTTACCCAATGTGTACAGTGTCTTGGAACCATATACAGATACCTGATCAACTGCCTAATATGAAATTGTTAATCATTCCACTGAATACCTTTAATTTTGAACAGGAGAATCTCTGTCTTCTCATCAGAATTTGGGCGTGCTACTGCACAGCATAAAGAGAGGACAACCACCTTATGTGCAAGTGCCATCAGTTGCCTTTCATTAGAAATATTAACTTATAAGACATGTCTGCAAATGGCCACAGGAGCAGAAAGAGAGCCACATGGAAGAGCAAAGGTCACCTATGATTGTGAATCTGAGACATGACTGGAAAATTCATTCCACAAACAGGGATCTAGTGAGAGAAAAAAAAAAAGGCAAAATGAAACTCCAACAGGACAGAGAAGACAATAAAAATAGTGCTTCCTCTAGTCAGATCAGACCACTGCAGATTTCCCAGGGGTTCCCCCTGACAGCTTTGACACACACACACCAAACAAGTGAGTGACTAATAAGTATAGAAACTAATTAAGATTTTATTCCTCTAGAATGAATCTGAGTATAGGTTTTACTTCATACTCAGTCTGAGTGAGAGGCCTATGAACAGACATTAAAGACAGTACATTTCTTATATGTAATGCCCATTAAAAAAATCAACATCAAACACTTTGCATTCACTGACAAGTTTTAGCACTTATTTAGCATTTTACAACCATGTATCTCAAACTTCTCTTTAAGAAGAGACATACAGGATTTTATGTATTCTTCGCATAGGGAAATACTAAAACACAGGACTTGACTGAAAATATACAGAAAGTCAGTGGTGTAGGCAAAAACCAAATGCAAGTCTCTGCATTACCAGTCTGGATCATGCCATTTCCTCTGTACAGAAGCCAAGGTGTATGTTTAATAAACAGGTTGTCTCAGGTTGTTGCAAGACCTGGGTGAACTGGCACACCGACTTCCCCCTAGGGTTGACATGCAGGAGCAAACATTGCAAAGAACAAAATAAAGCTCTGGTTTTTCAGCCAGTAATCATAATTCCATCTTGCATTTCTGGGTCTCTTATTTTGAAACTTCTCAAGGCTTTTCTTGCAACACTGCTAAGTACTATGTATGGACTGCCAGAGACCTTGAAACAAAAATGGCCGTATCAGGTCAGACCAAAGGTCCATCTAACATAGTCTTAAACTTAGGGCAGTAAGGAATTCCTAAGGAGGCACACAAAATATGGATATAGTGTTATTCTGCAGGAAACGTACTTGTATATCCTCTTGGCCTCTGACAAACTGTGATTCAGATATCCAGGAATTCAATAGCCATTGAAGGATCTGCCTTCTGTAAAGCTGATGTTTTTCAGCCCAGGTAAACTTTAATATCCCATACATCCCATTGTAAGGAGTGCCACAGGTTTATTTAATATTTAGCAAAAATGTATCTTCTTTTATTCCTTTTGAACCAGACTCTTGATAATCTCATTTGATGTCCTAACTTTTGACTTCAAGAGGGAGAATGAACATCTATCCATCCCCTATTTGCCCCTTCTACGATGCTCCTGATCTCGGGAACCTCTCTCATAGAGAGAGACTTGGAAATCTTTTTACAGACTGGAAAACCCAAATCAACTTAGTAATTCTTCATACAGAAGTCATTCCTTTTGATCCTCCTTGTTTCTTTCTCAGTACATCTTTCAGCTTATTGTATCCTTTTCAACACAGGCGGACCAAACTGCTTACAGTATTCCAGCATGCTTCAAACCTTGGACATGCACAGAATCACAGAAATACAGAATCATTTCGGTTGGAAAAGATCTTTAAGATCAGTAATGTGTCAAATATAGTCTCATAGTAATGATGTTTGTTTTCTTTCCTTTGATATTAACTCCTAACATTCAGCCTGAATCTCTTCCTTCCTCTCTCCCTTTCTCTTAAGTATTATCTTTACCTATTACTGAGCACAAATATATTTTGGTAAATCTATTAAAACTCCAAAACTTTTCTCTTCAGTGTCAGTAACCAATTCTGTCCCCATTCCTGTATACATAAATTTGGGATATTTTTCCCTATGTGTCATAATTTACATTTATCTAAACTGAACATAACCAGTCATTACAGTAACCCAAATAATTCAGTTTTGTGGGGTTCTTCTTCAACACTTTACAGCAACCTTGTGTTCTTCCCACATGGAGCATCCTTAGTATTATCAGCTTAGTTTGCCACCTCCTCCTCACATTCTTTCCCAGATCATTTGCAAATATTAGGCAGCACAGGCCCAATTACTGATCCCACAGACCACCCCATGGGTGACCTGACCAGTTGCTGCTAACCCATGTTTCGAGGGTTTTAACCAAATATGCCTCGGGAGGACTTCCCAGAGCAGCTTAGGCTTTTTAAAAGCTTCAAGAGAAGAACATTATCAAAGCCATTTGCAAGCCAGGCTGAGCGTCCTGGTGGCTGCCAAGTGGGAGTGGCTGCCACTGGAGGAAAGCTCCCAGCTGCATGTGCCATTCCCATTTTCCCTACCCTCCTGGCTGGAAAAACAGAAGTCATCCTCCCCTTGCTCTCCATTCCTGCTCTTCCAACTTCTTCCTTCCCCGTAACTGGAATAGCACTGGCCTAGACCCCTTATCCTTGGAGAGACAAAATGCAGCTTTGCCTGCACTGCCAGGAGGCCCCAGATTCCCTTAGAGCACAGGCATCTTCAGTCCCAGGGAGAACTGGTGCCACTAGATTAGGTGATGCCCTACGTAAGCATGCTGATGACTGATTTTGTAAGAATTATTGCTATAGAGGTGTGTGGGCAATTTAAAGCAGAAAAACAAAATGCTTCACACAAGCACTGTCCTCTTCTGTGTAGCTGCAGTTTTATTAGAGTGTAACTTTTATCACCATTCTAACGATCTCTAACTAAGGAGACCTTGGAACAAACAAGGATTAGGTCCGATACCAGTCACTATCACATTTTATGTTTATACATATCTAAAAGGAAATATTGAGTGAAACTCTGAGCAGGCCTGTCAGGAAACAAAACCATTCCATTTAACTTTTAGGTAAGAGATACTTCCTAGGGACCAACAGCACTTTTAGTTTCTCACTGATCTCTCTAAGTGTATCCCCTTCCTCGTGTGAAAGCCCACTGACTCCCCTCTCTGGAGTGAGGTACTAGTCTGCACACGAACTCTTGCATAATGATTCTTTCCCATTTTAAATTCCACACATGAGAAACTGTTAAGAAGTAAACAAAGAAAACAACAAAAACCTTCCTAAAATAAAGTGCAGTTTAAATGTAACAGAAGGAACAAGGAAGAATTCAAAATATTTTAAGTTAAAATTTACTTGTGCCATCTCTGTCTGAATTCTAATCTCCCATGAAGATGCAGCAGCAGGTCTAGCTGCATGTCAGCCTGTTCCCAGCTAGAAACTACCCAAGGGTGCACCATTTCACCTAGGGAGAGTTCTTCCCCCTTCCTATTTACTAGGTTGATTTTTTTTTACTCCCTTAATCCAAAACTAGTTTAAGTGTGATCCAGTGGAGACTTCCAGTGCCAGCTGTCCACCAGTACTGGGTACCATTACTTGGAATGTTCATTTATGGATACTCTTGGTCTTGTTTTTGTCCTCTTAATTTTTTTTTTTTTTTAATCCTTCACAGACAGAAAATAATCTAAGGATATATGGCATCCAAAACATCACAGAGTAGCTCCAAATCTCACACTAGAAAGACGAAAATTTCTGAATAGTACCATCCTGAAATGGCTTAGTGAAGCACAGTGCCTGCAACAACTTCTGTGCAGAAATGTACAGGGAAATTTAAAGACAGTGGCTGCTCTTCATCATCTCAGGGTAGGGAACCACTCAGGATGAGCACAGCTCATCTGACAAAAGCAGTTTTGCAGGTAGTTCAAACTGGAAAGTAACTACCATGCAGGGTTGTAAGGCACAAGAGAATCATTTGACAGCAGAGAAAATTAATTGTACAGTTGGTATTAGCATATGGATGAAACATTGCTTTAAAAGTTCAAACAGCAACTGTCAGCTGAACAAAGTTGGCAGAAGAGTAACAAATGAGTTTTGCAATTGTGCTATTTTTACTATGTAATACCAATACTGTATAAAAGAACAAATGTTGTGTATAAGTTCAATGCCAAACCTAAACCATTGCTAATAGTGTTGTTATGATGCAATTAAAATGTCATCATCATGATTTGCTGAAAAGGGTTTTATCTCCTTCCCCAAGCAAGTGTTTTCATTACTGGAGTTTTACTAGGCATGTTTGTGAGAAAGAAAGGTGAAGGAATAACCCAACTCAAATATTTAAAAACATTTAACCATTCTGGCTCATTGACAACTGTATGCTCTCCCTGTGATTTTTTAAGAGCTGCTGACGCCTCATGGAAAAAACTTTGAAAAACATATTATTGAAAAACAATTTTGCCAATGTGTCATATTTTCTGTCTTATCCCTTGTCTTGCTTTTCACTAGTAGAAGAATCCACATGAAAACAGAACCTTGATTCTTTAGGTAGACCAAATTTGGATCTGAGCTCTGCCAAAGCATGTGGGTGTTTGGATCCTGTCCATTAAAGACATTTAACTTCAGATCCAGGTTCAATCTTCAAAGCTCACAAGAAGTGCTGAGGTCCAGGATTTTTTCTGACCCACCCCTGTTACTAACAAGTTATCTGCTGTCTGTCCTGTCTGTTAATCTATAGGCTTCTGCTAAGGACCTCATAGGTGGCTACTGAACGTTTGCTGCCAAATTATAAGCCTCAGGCACTACTGAATATCTGAGAAGGACAGAGAGCCTGAAAAATTAAGTGGGGGAGGAGGGTGGGTGGAATAAAAGGAATTTTCTCTGGTAGTAGAGTTGTCTTGAAATAACAGAGACTTGGTTTGTGTCTCACACTGGCATAACTTTTGGACTTCAGTGAAATCACACTGACTGAGTACAAACAAAAACCACAGTCTGTATGAAGCTGAAAGGGTTTTTTCACATTCAGTGTGTTGAAACAACACATTCCAGCCCAGACAGAAGCTCCTGCTGCCTTGTAAGCACAGAAAACAGAGATTCACCCCAAATCTCCCACTCTGCAAATTACTGTGAGTGGAGAAGAAGAGCAAGACAAACTTTTTCAGCTCAGAAAGATGCCAAACTGGACATAATTTCAAAATAGAATCAAATTTCAGTATGGCTTTGGCTCTTTTCCTGATTTAGCTATGCTGGGCAGAGCAATGGAAATGCTGGGTATACCTTCCTTGGGAGTGTGCAAGAGGGCCTTGCCCCTCTTTTTATCAAAACACTTCCTACTTTCACTGACATTTATCCCAAGGACACTGAAGCAAAGAAAGAGAGGAAAACTAGCATGCAAACTGCCTGCCTGCTCCAAGAAAAGCTTTTCATCAGTGGCTTTACCAACAAGTGGGATATCTGAGGATGACTGACAGAATTGCAAGTGCCCATGGTTTCTGTTTTACTGTTGCCAAGCCATGAGACAAAACCCCCAAACCTAGGAGAGGACTGCAAAACTAGAATTTTGTGAGGGGCAAGGTGACACCTACCATATGCATCGGGAGAAAGAAGAAAACAGCAACATTACATAAAGCAGCCTCCAGATTCCTGAAGTGCCATCCATCTGCCAACCTCTTATATTGTGTAGTATCACAGTTTTAGACAACTTGTCACACAGGCTTCAAAGGGCTACTTAATTTAACTACAGAGAGATGAATTTGTTCACACAACTCTACTCTGAACAACCAGTGACTAGCAGCAATTGCTAGATGAAATGGAAAAGAATTACCAACAACTCTACTTCTAGTTCTCCACTGTCTTGCACTTTATGTGGTCATTTACATCTGGGCAAGGTGAATGTGTAACACTTCCAAACCACAGAAGCAGTAATTTAAACTCGCTTCCACTGCATTAGGCAGCAGACTGAAGAATCAGGCCCTCTCTTGCAAGCGAAATGTCCCTGACAATGAATGATGAGTAAAATACAGGCTACGTAATTCCACTTGTTTTGGAAAGCAGTCAATTCAGAAAGGTTAGCATAAGACAGCAGCAAAAATCTGCCCCTGAACTCCCAGCATCTCAAGCCATAGCCTTGTCAATAGTACACAGGGTGCAAAAGATTATGGCCAGCTCAGGCCATTAGTTTCCTTTCTGGGCAGGAATCCCAGCATAACAGATACTTATGCATATTCTGTCCTCATTTTATCTAATTACAAATATCTCTCTAGGGATGGGGAGGGGAGAAGAGGTTTGATCACACGATTTTAGGTCACTTATGCAAGGTCTTGCTGGAATATGCATTGATCCAAAGACTGCTATAATATTTTAAAAGTTCCCAGAGTCCTATAGTAATAAAAAAAAATAATATTATAAGTCTAATTTTTCCCATTCATATGAGTTTGTGAAACTGACCAGTAGAAAAGACTTGAATCATGTACTGCTATAAATCAGTAAGGAGCATATGGAAATGTTTAAAATGCAAGGACATTGATAAACGAACAATATCATGTTTTCCTAAACACCATCTGTAAATAGTCTTTCTTTCCTATATTATACATAATATATGTATATTTCTGTGCATGCATACTACACACAGTTTTCTCTGAATAAGAGCAATAACATCAGAGAAAAATGGAATAAGGTAACTTTTTTTAAAAAATCAACTTTATGGTGCTCATTTGGATTTCTAGTCAATGGTTGCAACTCTAGTGAAAGATGCAACATTGTTTCACAGTGATGAAACCTTAAAAGCCACATTTAGGCATGATATAATTAAGCAAAGTAACTTAATATTAAACAGAGTTGCCCCTGCTTTCCCTAGATCAACATGGCCTAAGTCTTCTGCAGTCCAAGAAGAGGTACAAAATTGTACAATAATCATCACCATCACAAAGTACTTCAAACATGTTCCTCATGCATGGGAGGAAAGGAATACAGCAGAACTCCGGGAATTTCTTTTAGAGAAAAATGCAAGAATTGTTTGAAACTCATTTGGAAAGACTGGAGAAGTTATTGGCTGAGTAATTGCCTTGGAAAAGGATATCAGAATTAAACAGACACACTTCAGCAGCAGAAGACAGTAGTGACAAACTTTAAATATTGATCTCAAAGGTCAGGAAGTATAAAGTCAAGAGTGAGAACTTGCAAAAGCTATTAAAAAGCAGCAATGTTCTTCAGGCATCAAAATAAAAGTGATCAAGGAAAGTTGAGCTGTTATATTAGAATGGTACATAGATTAAATGCAGTATAGGTACAAGCCAAGAACTAAAGGAATGCTGTGCTTCACTGGAATGACTGAGGTGGAAGCCACAACGACATTTGTGCAGTCATGGCATAAATTCTGGATAATCTCTGCCCAAGAACTGAGACATGAAACCATACATCTCCTATCAAGTTCTTTAAACAGACACTGCTAATCGTGGTTGCTGCTATATTACCAGAGGATAACAAGCAAAACAAGATATTCACAGTTAACTCTCAGAACACAAGCCTTGCAAGTCATCTCAGTAAGGCTAAGAGAGCTAGAGTTTACTCATATGCAGTTTTTTAAGTGCAAAACAATCAAGAACAGTCTTGAAAAAGGAAACAATGAAGATGCAAGACTAATACCTTGTGACAGAGTAACCTGACATCTCACTTCCATAAGACACTTAGCTATTTGGGCATCTAGAGAATGTTTCATACAGTAGTATATGAGAAATTACTGAAAATGGAGAAGGTGAGGATTATTAAGAGAATGGTGAGATGACTGAGAAACTACTGAAAGAAGGTTGGACACAGAAACAGTAACTGGCTGATGAGAGGTTACTTCTGGAGTTTTGGAAAGGATTGGTCTGGTAGCTGAAATCAGTATTTCCATTAATGACCTTGGCACAAAAAGTGTGTGTGTTGAGAAAAATTAGCCACTTACACAAGCTGAAGGGACACCAACGAAATTAAAAGCATCAGACAAGAATTAGAGGAGTGAAGTCAGTATAAATTTCACTTAATAATTTGCAGATCATCATCTCAACAACAGCTGAAAGGACAGAAGAAGAAACATAACAATATCAATCTACCCCAGGATAACTATGAACCAGCAGCACTATACAACCACAAACAAATGGAAAAGCAAGGCTTTCCCAGAAGAGGTAAAAGATAAAGTTATTATAGAGGGCAAAACATCACCTGGAACAAAGTACAACTCTGTCTACTCACACTCAAGAAAGCTGAATGCAAGTAATCCAAGCTGGAGTAGAGATGACAAAGACAACAAACACTGATACTTCAGTGACCAAAGAAAAGGAAAAGATAGCACTGACAGTTTAGTGCATCAAAACAAAGACTGACAGGGCTTATATTAGTGTTGTATAAATGTACAAGTCATAGTGGGGAAGAAGACATGGAGGGAGCAATAGTATTTAAACTAACAACTCCATGCTGGCACCAGAACAAATGGGAATAAACTGGTCACAAGTAGGGCTAGGCTAGGGATTAAAATGCTATTTCCAGCCACCAGAGCAGTGGGTTCTGGAACCCTCCCAAGAGGAGTAATGGGAACAAACAGTCCAAGTGGGGATTTAAGACAAGGACTTTTCAGTTTATGAAAGAGATTATCTGACATGGTACCAGACGACTGGACATGAGACCCATGAACCCTCTTTTAAACCTACATTTCCATTAACTGAGCCACTGTGGCCAATTTGGTCTTTGTCTTGTTTGTCAGAAAGTGCCCACACAGGACCCAATTAGTGCCAACTAGGATGGCAGCCTTTATGATATAGGAACCTACAGAAACAGAACCAGGCTTGCCCATATGCTCAACACAAAAAGCATAGACTCCTGCTTTAATAGGCACTTGAGCCCAACCTCCTTTGATCATAGCACAACAGGCAAGGAAATCACGTTCAAGCCACTCACGGCCCCTTAGGTGCTTTGCCAAGGGACCACATGAGCCGGCATACGAACCGTTCTTCCAGTGGTGGGTGCAGAACTCCCTTCAAAGCTAGTCTGCATCAAACCCCAGGGCTGAGCATCTCCCAGACACTCCAGCCTCTAAGAACTCACTACTCTTTCATGAAGTCCTGTTAGCTGGGTACTCAGAGGAGAACTCTGCACTGCAGGTGCTGCCTGCAACAACCTCACAAGAACTACCGGCCAGCTTAACAAGGCCTTTTGGACAAGCAAAATTAAAACCCAAGGGAGGCAAAATGACAGAAAGCAAAAGAAATACCCAGGTTCAGCAGAATCTCCTCACACTAAGACTGAAATTTTCATGCAGCTTTGGGCCCTATTGTAAAAAGTAGTTCTTAAAAAGACAAAAGCAATAGGTCAAACTCCTAGAGCTCTGAAAACAGATGCATTGGAGGGAAAAAACCTGACAGGTTCTGATTGATAACCATGCTTGAGGGAAGCTGCTTGAAGAAAACTGCTGCAGCAAAGGCTGCAGGGAGTTACTGCTTCAAAACCCTGCTGTGGCAGAAAAGGCACATGTGGCTGCTAGAGCAAGAGATGGACATGGTTAATTGACTGGGAAAGTTTAGCAGAGATGAAATTAATGCAAAGAGCTCAGAGCCCAGGCATGCAATTCTGTTACCAAGGGAAGGAACCATTCGGCTGGAATTGCAATCCATTTTCAGGTCAGAGCCTTTCCCAAAGGCAGAGTGCTCGCCCCTCATCTGCTCCTCTTCTTCTGTTCTGAGGGGTGCATGGAGGAGAAGGTAGCTGGAAACAGCAGCCTGGGAAATATATTGTCCTTTGAGGGCCAGCCATGTTTCAACTTTGTAGGGTGAGAGTGTTTTGCAGTGAGGAATTCAGAAGTGTCAGGAGACAGTCTCTTCTAACCCTAGAACTTTGTGGATAAGTTAGTTGTGGAAACAAAACTAGAAAGTTAATAATAGGGGAGAAGGGAATTTACTTTCAGATCTACTCGGCAGAATGAGTACCTGAACCAGGTGTGTTAGTAATCTGGTCAGGTGAGAATGCCAAGAGTTAGTTACTGTGGAATCATAGGAACAACACAAAAATATATATTCAAACAATATTTTTTTTAAAGTAAAGCTGACTGTGGAAGAAGATAGGAAAGATACAAACCACAGACCAGATGACACAGGTGATCTTACACAGTGATGTGCTGCCAACATTTTGATAAGTAGCACCCACGACTGTATTCCTTTCAGCTGGTGTCTCATTTTCCTCAGTAAGGAAGGACTAGATCTGCGAACTTCTTAATTTCCTCTGCCATTTTAACAAGGGGGCTTTAAATACACAGATTTACAAGTAGCCGTGTGAAACTGTTCTCACACCAATGACTTTGAAATCGTACTGAACAGACTGTTGCACAGCATTTATGTTTTGAAATGCAAAAGCACTTGCCACTTGGTTCATTTCCACGGTAAAGTCTTTGCATCCCAAAAATGCCTTTTTCAGCTCTGGGCATAAATTGCTGACATTAAAGATGGTTTAACAATAATTTTTGGTGAACTTCTTCCATCAGAACCAGGCAGACAGTCTTAACTCACTTTTCCACTCCTCAGTTTGGTCATGAAAGTGCTACCAAGGAAGGATTCCCACTCACCTTCAACACATCACTCTTATACTAACGCTCAACACCAAAAGCAAAGCAATCTTGAGTCAATGGTTGATGGTGTGACTAATGTGACCAAGTCAGACAGTGCATGCCATTCTTCCCATGGAAGAATGGAGGAAATTACACCACAAAAGGGACTATGATGCTTAATTAAAGCATGATTATAAAGCATTTTTCTAGCACAAAAGTGACCCATACTCTACGTTACAAATAACATACTTTTTCTAATTCTTTCATGCTGGAATCTCCTGAAATTCTCATTGTAGGTTATGTAAAGAAGAAATCCCATGTGGGAGAAACCTCATATGGTTGCTTTCTGTTCAGTTTGAAGAAATCTCACTTGGTAGAGGTACTCACAGTAGGCCAAGGTAGACTTTTGCAAGGAAAGAGAGACTCTCCTTTAGAACTGTGCTCATACATAAATTAACTACATTTAAGCAACATTCAGGCTAGTCAGGCTGAGTAGAGAAGTCACTGCAGTTAAACCGGACTGTGACAATGAGTTCATGACTTATCTATGCCATACAACAAGTCAGGGGGCAGATTTAATTTAGTAGGTGCTCGTCTGCCATGCTGCAACCACAAAACAAAGCTGCCTCTCCCTGTGCATAGAGGCAAGTCACTGAAATGAGTCTTGCTCCAAGACAGCCCCAAAATGCATCACTTCATACTCCCCATCCATGCATCACCTCATAATCCTCATCCTCCTCCAGAACACTCAGGTAGATCAGAGAGAGTCAATCCTTCCAGTCCAGAAGCCAGTAAAGACTCTCCTCCTCATCCTGTATGAGGGACCTGAAACAAACCTTTCATTTTGGGAAATGACTCAGGAAGAGCACGTGAGGAAGCAGAGCAACAAACAACACATAAGGTGGATATAAATCCAGATAAAGTATTATAATCATTAAAGGGTTGCTGCTCCCTGAAGGTTGGCAAAACGAAGAGAGTTAATTAAAAGCAATCTCCACACAGTGCTGAGCCAGCCTGCCCTGATAAATCAGCAGGCAGGACTGTGCTCATAGAGGTCAATGGGGGAAAGAGGTTGGGAGGCAGGGGAAAGCAAGGAGAAGATAAAACATTTAGCTGAGACTACTGACAAAAACAAATTGGATCTGGTGACAGAAAATGGAGAAGAGTTTTCCACATATTTCCCCCAACAACACTATTTTGTTAGATTTCGACCTCGGGAATGCCTGTTTGCCACCAACATAGGTGACTGAGTTCCCTTTCATTTGTATCAGCACAGGAGGAGAGAGAAGCAAGAAGCCTTTGGGGCCCCATCCTGCCTGGGGAGATGTTAACATTGCTTTCATCCACATGCCATTAGATCACTGAAAGGTAACATCACCAATGTTAGCAGAAACATCAGTTTTGAAGAAGCATATCCTAAAAATTAAAGGATCAGTCAGATATGATGAAGCAGTAGAAGTTCCCATCACCAACCCTCACCCATCACACCTCACATACCTCGGAACTTGTACTACCCCAGCTATAAAAGGTACTAATCTCTGCATTTAAATTGTGATCCTGCTTTAATCCACATTTCCCATCAATCGGTATATGTTAATGAACTGAAAACTTTGAGAATAAACAATCCATAGAAAACACAAAAACCTACAATCTTCAAAGCAGCTTTTAGCAGTTCAGGAAAAAACCCACAGATACAAGTGGGTTCAAGATATGATTTCTGATATTGGACACTGGGTAGTGCTTTTTCTGAACACTCGGGAGAGCAGCCTCACACACTATGCCCACCAAACAAGTTTAGCAGCTTTATGAACCACTGTTTCCATTATTTCTTATTCAAACTGCACAGGTTTTAAAGTAATCATAAACATATTTGTCCCCATCATTGACTAAACACAATCTTTCAGGAAACAATATTGAGACCAAAATACTTGAACAGTCACAAATCCATGGATTACTTTCTTCAAAACTGTTCTTGAAATGGAATGGATGAAAATACAGACACTACTTTTCCCTTGAAGAAATAATACTAACTTTATGTCTCCACAATAAGTTTCTTTTTCACAGTGTTCATTGGATAGTGAATTATCTGGGCTATAACTCCAGCCATTCTGATTTTTCTCCCAATTCTGTGACTAGTCATGTTAGGTTGTAGATCTGTAGGAATTCTAGAAACTCTCAAGTCCCTAGAACCAGACTAAAAACTTCACAGCCCTGTGACACAAAGCACTGAACTGGTGCTCACTTACTCTTCCAAAACATGAAAAGCACCCAAAACATTTTCAAGAGGGAATTTTGTTCCAACAGCCATAATCTATCTTCCTGTGGCTCTCATGAAGCCAACTCAAAGCATAAAAGCAGCATAAGCACTGTACTTTGCATTTTGGCAGAAGTAGCATGCCTGCATCTGATCAGATCAAATCAGCCCTGCCAGATGATGCGGTAGGGCAGGCTGGAATTAACCAACTCAAGGCATGGCCTTATTTCACAGCTCTGCACCTGATTTTCTTTGCACCGTCCACCCTATTTAGATTTTTGAGAACGAAAAGGCAGGAAGCATTAAACCATGTGTTGGTAGAAAAATTAGCACAATGTCTTAACAAAAGCTTTGTATCTTGTATCACAAGCAGGAATCTGAGAAAAAACAAAGGGGAGAAACTATAAGTTACATAGAGTTCCTTTCTTTTGCATACTAAAATTTCATATATGTTACAGTTGGAATTTTATATTCATTTATGAAAATTATCGGTAAGCAAGTAGAGAGTATCAGACTAATGGAACTCATGGGTTTGTGTGACTGGAGAGATGATCCTCAGGTTGGATCAGTTCTGTCACAACAGACTGTGACATTATATATCACTTCCAGCCTTTCTCACCAGAAGAACACTGATGTAGTCAGTGTCTCCATCAACACCTGAGCAGGAGACTCTCTCCCAGCTACAGCTCAGCAGAACAGGAAATTAATTCATCAGGATTTGGCAAGCACACGCTGCTGATCACAGCCACCTAGTGCACAGTCATCAGTACCCGTCCCTACCCTGCTCTTGCTGCTCCACTGGCTCCCTGTGAAGCCTCCCCTCAGACAAGGCTGGAGTGCCAGTAAAACCTTCCATGCGGCTGGAATCATAACTCTGACCGCACCCGGCTCAGGCAGGTAACCTGAAAACTGAGACACGTGCTGACATTCTCCTGCTACTCCCATACTGGAGAGGATGGCGGTGTGAGGAGGACATTTGCCAGCAGCCGTTGAGACACCGCATTATTCTTTTCTGAGACATCTGCTGAGGAGCTGTGGTTAAATTATGCTCTGCTGGGAAATAAACCGTATATAACAATTAAAAAAAAAAATGTATCATGCTTCTAATAATTTAGGCTATTAGACATAAATAAGGATTTTAAATTTTCAGTATTCAAGCACTCACTTATGATATTTGTGTTACATGTCACTCAGTTTTGACAGTAAAAACACACCATGCAGTTCTCTTCTTTCTTTTGAAATAAGAAAGAAGAAAAGAAAACCACTTTCTGCGTCTCATGTACCTGTCCATCGTATGTGGGTTTGTTCCACAAATTGTAGAGAAGTTTTAAAAGAAAGAAAGAAGCACTTCCATCTGAAAATTTTTGTTTTTAAAAAAGAAAAGTATTCTGCAAGTATGAATCCTCTTAGATTTTGTTGATGAGATAACTTCCCTTTTAAGAAACAAACCAGTGCAAAAACTGAGACCTGCACTAAGGAAGTGATTAACACTCCTCAGTCTCTGCATCCTGGGCAAAACTGCCAGGCAAAGCCAGAAGAGCAGCACAGTACTAATGAAGCCCTCAGAACAGGCCTCAAGCAACCTTGCCTTGGTGCTGCTTGTCTGCACATGGGAGTATGTCACCCCAGACAGGGAAACCTCAGATCAGAGGTTGGTCTCTCCAAGGGAAAAAACATCAACTCCCGGAACAGATTCATTCCACTCCTACAAGTCCTCGGGGATAAACAATACAGGAATGGTTCTTGCTCAAGGCAACATCACACAGACAACACAGTGATGAGCCCAGAATAAATACCAAGATTGTAAAATTGATCTACTGAGCAAAGAAATTCAGCTCTGACATGAAAGACAAATCAGAGTGAGAAAATTCCAGATTCGGAAAATTACAATCCTAAAAGAAGGTTTATTCGCAGCCAGTGGGGGCTTTGGAATGCCTCATTTCAGGACAGCAGAGGTACAGCCAACTGTCATAAGCTGCAGAAGACAGATATACAAGATGGACAAAGTCTGCTCTTGAGAGCAACCTTCAAATACGATGCTTCCAGTTTTAGGAAAGCAGAGGAAGAAATCAATTTTCATTAGGCTCCACAAAGGATGAGCCACATCACCTCCCCCATGACTCAGACTGACACAGATCCCCACTTTGCTTTGTGTACCTTTCTTCTGTGCTAAGTATTCCCACTCGGACACTGTGAATCCTGTCTAATGGGTATCATGTATCCAGCCCATTGGACATGTGCTTACCTTGAAATTATAACACCCTTCAAAAAATTATACCTTTGGGCCTCTGTAGCACAACCCAGACAGTTCAATATTGCTTTCACACAGCACAAATAATGTGTTTCAAAAACTTTTTCTTCAGTGGCAATTTTGAGATACAACCTCCATCCATCCACACAACTAGACAGACTGTGAAAGACTGAAAGACCAACAAAACAAAATTACAAAAGCGCTGCAACAACTAATCATGCATAAGTGACTGGTGGAACCAGACATAACACTGTAACAACCAACATGCCATTTATTAGAGCCTCTCATATTCAAAACCAGTGTATCCTCAGGTCTTCTTAACTTGTCTTTTCTGCCTTCCAATGACTTTGGTTTTATGCTTATATTTCCCTGTGTAAACACAGTAACATTCATCCCTTTTTTTCTGAAAGCTGCTGCTGAGAAAATATGGTTTTCATGTGGACAACAGTTTTCATTTGAAGTGTGTTACACTAGGGCTCATTTATGCTTTTGGGTAACATCAGAGTCACACTGGAATTGCTGTAGAGATTTTGGTACGTGGTTTAATGTGTCCAACAAACCCGGTTCTGTCAAGCAGAAGAAAATCCCCTTCTGTAAGGCCACATTAAAATCACCTCCACATCACTTGTAAACACTGAACTGGCAACCTGTCTGTCTGTTTTATTGCTTCCACCTGCTGAAAGCAGCACTGCACATTATACTTTCACTTTAATATTAAAAATCAGCAACCAGATGCTTATGCAACAACATCCAACAAAAAAAAATCAGTCTTCATCAGCACTTAATCAGGACATAGGGCTGTTTCAGGGATGTGTAATGGGATACAGGACCTTCCAGTTAAGAGTCCCCAGCTTGAGTTCAAGACAGAGTAATCACTAATGAAAGACTCTTGCCATACAAGACCCCAAGACCCATGCTGGTCTCTTGCCAATGTGAAACAGGGATGCGAACACAGACCACTTCTTCACAGGTGTCTCATGACACAGAATTCATCATCACAAGGAAGGTCATTTGGCAGCCCAGAGGTCAGAGTTGGCTGTCAAGGCAATTTTATCTGAGAGGGTACAGCAATTGAAAACCCAACTGCTGCTGTCTTTGTAGTGGGAATGCAGAGACAGAAAAGGCCTGGTAGATCAGCTCTAGCACTGTGCACAAAAATCTGCAATGATCTGTTCCCCAAACACCTGGCAGAGAATAAGTGTCCCCAAGCACGTCAAAGTTATCCAACAATGCAGTCAGCATGTAAGTGAGCTAGCCTACAGCTGAGCCTGAGTTAGCTTCTTTTGTCCCAGAGGCTGTCCTGAGCAAAAGGCAGAGCACCAGCACTGCTGAACTACTGGAAGGCAACAGCCCCTCTGGTGAGTGTCCAGGCAGAGTGCTATGTGGCATGAGGTATCTCCCGTGCTGAAATGGCAACAACCCAGCCTATGTTCCACTTAGTGTGTTTAACTGAGAACCTGAAACAAAAGTCATTCGTGAGAATAAAGACAGAGAAAGGGTGGGAGGAAACCAGCTCCGCTTGTAGACAAGACTGTGTAAATTACAAGGTCTTAATTACATTAAATGCATTACAGTACCATATGCACATCACTAATAAGGCAGAGATGGAGGAAATGGGACTAAATGCTAAAACTGGAAGTTGAATGCCTGCATTCTACACTTCATCTTTTAGAGACATTCTGAACCACTTTGTCCTAGTTTAGCCATCCATAAAACAAAGGCAGTAATCCTTTCTTCACAGGGGTGTTGAGAGGTTTAATTAATTAATGTTTACAAAGTCCATTGAGATTTCTGACTGACATTTGAAGTAATTCAGAATACTTCTTAAATGCATTTGTTTCTTCTACTGCACCACTCAAATGTCTTCATATTAAAATATCCAAAGGAGAAGAAGATGGAAACATGGAGATAGGTACACAAAGTAGTGGGGGAAAAAACCAACAACAAGAAATTCAGCACTTCAAATCCACTGCTGTCCCATCAAAGCTGTCAGAAAACTGCCATTACTACAGATGAGGAAGCATGTGCTTGTCCAAACACCTGCCACCTTTACCTTGCAGATCTGTTAAACTTAGGTCTCAGATATTTTTGTCTGTAGCACCATGTTGGTAAACAACAAGCTAATAAGCAGCAGAAATAACAGGCAGTCACATCAGATTGATTGGCTCACCGGAGGAAGTGGAGAAGAGCAAAGGGATGAAAGCACCAAAAGAGAACCAGAAAGTGATAAGAGAGCAGTGGACAGAGAAAGAGGCAAGTTGAGTAAGGAGAAGCCAATCATTAATCAGGGACTCCATGCACAGAGCTATTCTATGAAACGCATTCCCACAGATGCTCAGGTACTGGAATACATTATTCAGAGAGACTAGTCTAGCATGAACAAGGCCACACGTGTATCCAAGTGCCAGAGACAAACCGAATATTGGACACTCTTAAACGCACAAGCACACACAAGGAGCTGCTTGATACCTGAGCTGGGATTTCTCAGTCCCTACATTGTCCCCCATCTCGGAGCAAAACCTTTGTGTGGCCGGTTTCTGTAGGGGGCGTTTGTGGGTTCTGAGATACAATCAAAACGCAGACAGAGGAAATGCAAATGTCATTCAGCTCCCGTTCATTGTCAGGAAGGACACATGAGGATAAAAAACTGTGCACTGCATCCCTCCCCTATTATGTGTCCTACTGCTTTTGTCCTGATTTATCTCATGCATAATTTATTTACATGTGTATTGTTTCCCGATCAGCAACTTTAAAGAATAAGTGAAAATTATAAAATGTTTTATTAAACAAGTTGTCAACAAAATTGCAGATGGTGTCAGACAGCCAGTACCAATTCTGCTTCCTCCACATAGCCTTAGTACTTAAGGCACACAGAGAAAAGCGAACCCAGCACTTGATGTCTATTGTTTCCTCCTCTCACACCCCCCAGGGGCGAGGGGAGGAGAAGGGAGCTAATTATAAATGGCCTCATCCTGTCCTCCCCGACTTTAGCAGCAGCGGGATCGGGCCCCGATTCATTTCGGCACAAGCAGCCCTCCGGCAGGATCCGCCGCGACTGCTGGGAGCCCCACGGTGCCAAGAAGTGCGAGGTGAGGCGGCAAGGTCCCGTCCGCCGGCGGGGCGGGGGCCGGGGACGCCAGCCGTGCTCCCGCGGCCGTAGCCGCTCCCGGGAGCTCCCCGCCTCCCATCCGCCGTCCCCAGAGGCCACCGAGCCCGTGCTTCCCCGCTACCAGCAGCAGCCGCGAACGGCGCACACATCCGCAGCTGCTCCGTGCCCAGGTGCGAGCCGGGCAGTGCGGCCCCGGGGTGCCCTGCCGACGCCCGGGCAGCGCTCGGCGGTCGGAGGGGGCACAGGGAGAAATCGCTCTCGCCTGCACAAGCATCAAACCTGCCGTCGAACGGGGGGGAACGCGCTGCCTCTTCCGCGCGGTTTTCAGAGCGCGTTCAGCCCCTCGCCACCCACCCACGAGGACACTCGGACTTCTTTGATTAACCCCCTGCAACTGCGCTCCCCTCTCCCCGCGGATTATTATACCCGAGAGGAAGAGTAAATGAATGCAAAGGTTTTTCTGCCAGGACGGAGCAGGAGAGCTGATAAACATGTCAGCAGCACCCCTTCCCAGCTCGAGGCTTTCTTTTCCCTCCGGATCGCAGAGAGACAGCGGCAGAAATCCCTAGAAAAACCTTCAAGCGCTTTTCCAACTCCAGCCGGAGAGACTCGAGTCAAAAAAAAAAAAAGAAAGAAAGAAAAAGAAAAAACCTCACAGCCCTAATTTCATCTCACAAAACTCAAAGGTATAAAAACACCCACTCAGCGCAGCCAGAAAGTGCAAACGAAGCGTCACCGCCAGGTAGTCTGCTTCCCTGCTTTACTAGCAAGAGCGCTGCCCCCGTTAGCAGGGAAGTCGTTTGAAAAAGGTTAAGACAGCTCCGCTCCCCACATACGGTGCCAAATCCCACTCTCCCTAATGCCTTCGGGGATTAGCGGCGTGCGCTGCAGACCACAAGGAAAATAAAGGACGCGATCCAGAAGACGACAACCGGCTCCCGCGGTGCCACTCAGAAATCAGCCTTGTTTGCAGACCGGGAACCCCAGAATACCTCCGCAGCAGAAGTACCTGCCCCCTCCCTCCTTCCCTCCCTCTCTCGGGCTGGGGTCAACCCCGTCCGTGCAGCCCTCGGTGGCTTGTGCCCGCTCTCAAGATGGAAACACAATCAACTCTCTTTGCCACTTTGAAAAGCGAAAGCCTGTCATATGCAAAACAGATCTCCGGACTTCCTGCCCAAAATCAGCGACCGGCAGTCCCGAGTCATTCATTTCACCCAAGTGTGCTTCCCTCCCTCTCCTCTTCGCTGCCTCTCCTGCACGAGTGCCGAGGCGCACCGGCAGAGCCCCCGCTACCCCGCTTTCCGACCGCCTAGCCGAGAAGCGAGGGGGATCGCTTCGTCAAGACATCCCAACTCCCCAAAGATTTGCGGAGGCAACTCCGAGCCGCGGTGGGAGCGCGGAGGCACCGCTCACCGAGCGCCCCCCCGGGCCGGTCCGTCCCCGCCGAGCGCGGTGGCGGGGCCAGCCCGCCGGGGCACCGGGGGCAGGACGATGTCAAGTGCGCGCACCCCCGCGGGACG